>BHFT01031426.1:0-10319 GCA_004320025.1 Laticauda laticaudata | reverse complement strand
GACATCCTAAATATCCGAGATACGTCCCATATACAAACGTTTTGTCCATTTTAATGCTTTATATACAAGATGCATCCGCTTACATCCTTTCTACGTCTGTGCTACTAACGCTGTGTGTCCGTTCTGCATACCTTTCACTTCCTTCCTCTTTCTATTTTCCGCTGGAGCAGATGTAAGTTGCGCGGATGCCCAGAGGATGCTGAGAGGATACAGCGGACATTTAATGGATGACAATGGCCGTAGAACTTTTTTTGCCCGTATGTGTCATGGATGTAGATCATACGCGGTGGAAAATTCATCTGCTCAAAATGTTTTGTGCAGCTCAAAACTTTTTGAGCGGATGAAATAGCAGTAGACAGATGCTCGATGGATAGAGCGTATGAAAGACGTATGCAGTGAGTACACAATGGATGCATCGCGTTTTCCAAAGGATGGCAAGCGTTTTTCTCCGTTTTACACCCTCTTTGTATCCGTTGGTGCAGTGTGACATGGGCTTTAGGTTCTCTCCTTGTTTTCAAAATGTTGGGGAAAATAGCAGAATAACATATAAAGCCTTCAAAATAATGCAAGGTCAGAAAACTGTTTTCTTGAACATTCTGTTCAGAACTGTTTTTCAGAAGTTTCCATCAGGAACATGTGATGGAGTTTTTTTTACAAACAACTTAGTGCAGGTTTAACATTTTTTAAAAAAATAAGACTGAAAAAAATTCTTCAGCCATCTCATAATTTTTTGTGAAAACACTTCTCCAGCCTCTGCATGGCTGTTTGACAGATGGACAGGAAAGATGAATGATAACAGAACAATATTTTGTTCCTGGAGAAATTAATGGTGGAATATTTTTACATAAGTTGCTACAGTGCAAAAATTGGCCAGTCAGTGCAGAGTCCCTTCAGAAACAAATGTGAGCAAAAGAATCCAATAGCTTTTAATATTGCTGAAACCAAACCTGATAATTCTTACCTAAGCAAAATGCACTGAAGTAATCCAAACAGTATCTAAAGCCCATGTCACATCGAACCAACGGATGCAAAGAGGATGTAAAATGGACAAAAAAGCTTGCCATCTGTTGGAAAACGCGATGTACTCACTGCCTCTGTTTGGTCTCCGCCTATCCGTCCAGGCATCCATTTATGGACGTTTCAACTCCCGCTCCAAATTTTGGGCTGCCCAAAACTTTTGCGTGGAAATGTATCCAGTTCGTCCATTGTGCATCCGCTACGGATCCGCTACGCATCCGTTATGCATGCCGATTATGCATCCCGCTATATCCGCTACTTTTTTTTTTTTTTTTTTTTTTTTTTTTTTTTGGCATCCGTTCCGCATCCGCGCAACTCGCATCCGCTCGGACGCGGGACGGAAGCGGAAGGAATGCAAGAACGGATTGCCTAGGCGGAACCAAAGCGTTCTAAAAACGGAAAAAACGTTTCGCAGAGGCGGACCTATCTCAGATCACTAAGGCTGGTCTGCAAGGATTGCACTAGAGGATGCCTAGAGGAGCAAAAGGGACACCTAGTACTGCTTATAAAATAGGATGGAGGGCAACTCGCCATGCATCTCAACTTTCAGAACACAGCAAGCCCGTGCAGGACCTTCTGCAGCCCTTCATCTGTACTTCTTCCGTCTTCCACAGCAATCCACGTCCATGTCTCACCGTGGATTGTGACAAAGTCGCTTTTGGCAGCCACCATCCTTCTGCACAGGGTGCGAAACCAATCTAACAGGCTCCTGTGAAACTCTACTAATGGGAAGAAAAGGAGGCACCCAAAAAAGTCTGGTCCAAAAAGATGGTTCACCAGAAGAGGCAGAGGATGGACTGTTACAACAAGCGTGATGGTGAAAGCTCAGGAGCGAAAGACACTTTTTGCGGCATCTCCAGAACTTCATGAGGATGCCTCCAGTTTCATAGGTTTGATGAACTTGTTGCAGCAGCTGACCCCAGGGCTGACCAGACAAACACAAACTTTCGGCCCAGCCTGGAACCCCTGGGCCAAAGGGTGGCACTCACTCTGCGCCACCTGGCCTCAGGGACCACCTACAGGAGCATGCAGTACGGCTGGAGGGTGCCCACCAAGCACGCATTCAGCATTGTGGTCAGAGAAGTGGTGGCAGAGCTATCATCGAAGATACCTGGAGGTAGCTGCCTCCAGTGCCCCTCCCACTGAAGAAGGCTGGAATGAAGTTGCAGAGCAGTGGTATCAAGAGGATGGAACTTCCCGCCACACCGTTGGAGCCATAGATGGCAAGCACATGGCCTGCAAAGCTCCAGCCAAGTCTGGGTCCACTATATTCAATTCACAAGGGCTTCTTCAAGCATCATCCTCTTTCGCGCATGGTCGATGCTGACCAACAAGTTTCATGTACATTCGATTGCCTTCAGGCAACGGCCTCATCTTCATGATGCCCAGGATATACCCAATGCCATTGACCTCAAGGATGGGCTGGAAAAGGCAAACCTCTAATGGTGGGCTTCCCAGATCCAGACCCTGCTTCCCAACGACAAGCAAGATGGTGCCCTACATTCATTCATGGGGGACTGACGCCTTCTCCCTCACAACCTTACTCATTGAAGCCCTACACCTCCAAAAAACCTCACCCGTGAAGAGGAGGAGTCTTCAACTTGACAGGCTGTTCCAGGGCCAAGACGGGTGGTGGAGAACGGCCTTTGGCATCCTGTTGGCCAACAGGTTCACGAGGTACTTCTCACCAACATGGCAGCATAGCCCAGACGTACCATGGAGGAGGATCTGTGGAAGCGTTGACTGCATCCTGCACAAGCTCATCGCGGCACCCGCTACCGATGTTCTGCAGACAAGGTTGTGGACCATCAAACAAGGCAAATGGGGAATTGGAGGCCTGTCGTTGGAATGGAAGGCAAGGGGCAAACCACGCTGATCGACACTGAGGATGTGCAGGCCCCACAGAGCCAATCACGTGAGGCGAAAGAAGCAGCGCAACCTGCCTTGAAAGAAATGGTGCAACTCCCCAGTGGAGCAGTGGCTAGTGGCAAGACAGGATGGGAGTAAAATGCTTAATGGATGCTTCTTCAGCCTGTCTCATCACACCAGGATGAGAATTGGCCATCGTGACTGTTTGGTGGCCCTACAATGAACAGGGTCGGTGTTAAATAAGAGAGTTGTGTTTAATGTTGACATGGTGGTGGATGAATATATATATACTGGTTATTTCGGATCAATTTAAGTGACAAAAACGTGTGCACTCTGGATGACATACAGTCCTCCATCTGCACTGATTGTTTATGCTATCCTCTATCTGCTATCCTAACTCACGCCCTATCTATCTGTACGCTCGTGTTACTAGGTGTAGTCGCTTAATCGCCATTACCCAAATCTCTCTTACCTTCCAGCCTATCAACAACATATGGCTTAAAAAGGTCTATAAAAACTCTATCCAATATATATAAAATAAGTATTACGCATGACTTATCTAAATAAAAGAATAACAATGTTGTTGATCAAATAGCTATTTAGTAATATCTTAACAACTAATAAGCAAATGAGCTCTGGAATTCTCTTGTGGCTCATGTCTAGGGTGAAGGGTCATACTGTGGAGGTGTGTGGTGGAGCCCGGCTTCATCAGCTCCTCGCCCACGAAGCAAGAAGCAGCAGAAGCGTCTCAGCCCCAGTAAGAGCGAGCCCGGTGCTGCAGATAGCCTCCATAGGAAAGCAGAGTAATGGCCAGGGGCGGGGTATGGAGCCCTGTCCTCTTGCCAGGGCTGCTAGCAGATGTGAGGTCTGCTGTCTTCCACATGGTTGTGGGTTTCGTGCTGGCAGGAGGCTGTGTCCAATGAACCAAGGGCTGGCGGGATGGCTCCTGATAGGCTGGCATGGAGCGCTAGCTCCAAGCTTAGGCTAGCAATGCAGGCAGGGCAGGCTATATTGGCTCCAATCCATCGGCAGCAAGTCTCTTCCTCTAAATGGCGGCCTCTTTCCGAGGTGCTTCGCGGTGAGTATGCTCGCGGGCTATGCAATTGCCATCGCTTCCCGCTATTGCAATTACACCAGGCATCCGCTAGGCGCTTCCGCTATGCATCCGCGTGTGCATCCGCTGTATGCCGATTTCTGTGTCCGCGTTGCTGAGGCCCCGACCGGAAGCCCTTGAATTCTCTATCTCTTCCGAATCGTGATCCTCCGGACCGCTGCATCGCCCTGCGTCTCCCCGCGTCTGTGTTATCCGCTTCCGGTTATGCAAATTTTTGGCCCCTTTGGAATAGCGGATATATAACAACGGATGGAACATTTTGCTCATCCGCTGTGTCCTTTTTGCATCCGTTGGGCAGTGTGACATGGGCTTAAGAACTATAGAGTTCACTATAAATTGCAGTGCCTGCCTTTTATCTTGTATGAAGAAATTTAGTTCAGAATTAGTATGAAAGAATATTAATTATATCATGCAGGGTGCAACAAAATCAAAGGGTGGTCCAGGTAAAGAGAGCAAGAGTTTACAGTTCCTAGCCAAGATTATGCTCATTTTGTTTTCTATAAACAATTTTTGAGTGCAATGGTTTTAGTTGCATGGAAACAATTAAAAAAATGTGTTCTGCTCCAGTGGGGATGCTGCTACTCTATCTAATTCTACCAATTCATCTAAAATGTTGAAAATTTGTCAAGAATGTCTATATTTTGCAAAATAAGCAATAAAAAGGAACAGTGATGGCAGACCGAGGAGTTCATACTTAATTTGCTTCTCAATTTCTTCAAATATCTTTCTAAGCACAAACTAATTCCCATGTAGTTTGCCTTTCCTAAAAACTGTCTGTTCACTTTGTCCATGTAGGCTCTGTTCTTCTTTGGAAGATCTTAAGAAAAATTTTACTTGTATGAATAATTTATTTACTAGTTAAGCAATTTACACATTCTCTTGAATCTCCTTTCTTCTGTATTGAAAGGTTAATACTTTAATTGCCTCTTTTCCTGAAGCTTTCAACTGTTCAATGGGTTATTTATCCAGGTGTTTTCCTCTTGACAGCTGGTCAGATCTCACTTTCTAATGAAGTACTTCCTGAATATATTTTATCTCTATCAGTGCTTCCGTAATTTCATGATCTTGTTGGTAAAGAATTATAATCTGTGTTCCTTGAACCTCATTTGTCCTATGATCTCTTTTGTGATTACTCTTAAATAGTCCTATTGTAATTGTCTTACCATTTCTGTCATCTTAAAAATATAACACATAGTTTTCCTTGTTATTTTTCATTGTTGACATTGAATATTGAAATATCTTTCTCTGCCCTTTTTTGCTTCACCATATTTATTTAATACACAACTTTCTTGTTTTCCATTGCTTTCTTTCTCAATTTGCATTATCATTCCTTTTTTATTTTATTTTGGGGAATATTAAAGGTTTGTCCCCGAATATAAGGGCCTACTGAGATACTCTTTTTCAGGCTTCTACAGAAAATTTTAGAAACTGATAAATGTCAAGACCATGAAACAATAATAATGGTGAATAAACATTTCTTCCTTCAGGGTGATTAACAGCTACTCAGAAGAAAGGCTGAAACCCTTCTTATTCTTATTCATGCAAGCAGTAATTGTGGTAACTACTGCAGATACATTTGGAGGAGTGAAGGAGGGATAGATAAGGTACAATCATTTAAAAATGATCTTTAAAATATCATCCTAGTACCTAGAAGAACTGCTATTCTGAATGCATTCAGATACTTGAAGAAATTTTCAGGTAGGGTGAACAGAAAAAAAGTTAAGTCAAGCTGGCCATCCTGTTTATTTATTGGTCTACTTCTTTCGTTTTATCTAGGATTGGACAAGTGATATATTTCTGAAGGATATCTTTAATGTTGCTGTATGTTAAAGAGCAATGCATTTCTAAATAAAAAAACTTTTTAGTATAATGTTAACTCTGTTATTTATTTTAGCTATATTTCTATTAACTTTTTATTCTCTGTGTTCCTTTTTACTATATCCTTTCTTTCCATAACAACTTTTCTAAACTAAGCACATAATTACTTTCCTTCATTCCATACTTCATTTCTTCCACTGTTTTTCACCTCCTCATTTCTTCTTGCCCATGTTTCTCCAGATCCCTATGTGACTGCATCGTGTTCACTCAGTTTGGTCTCTTTATTCAGCAATTACATTCTCTCTTATTTTAGTGGTAGAATACCTGCTTCTGTGTTCAGTCTCTGAAATTCCCAAACAAAAGATTTCATGTAACACAATAAGAAAGAACTGCAGCTTGAAACTTGTAGCATGACTGGAACAATTGGAAAATTATTATGGCCTGGAAAAGACAGTGTTGGACTTAATGGACCCATGGCTTAATTTATTATCAGACAGAGTATATTTTATATATTCTCTGTTCCTCTCTTTTACTTTCTATCTCTATTTGCATATCCTATTCAGTTTTTGCAACATATGTAGAGATGAATAATTGCCTTCCTGTTAGCCAAAGGAGTATTTTTTTTTTAGTTTTGCAAGAGATTTCTTAGGAAGCGCCTTTGATCAGAGACAAATATTGCTATAAATGTAGTTATCATTTTACCACTCTGGAATCCTGGAGCAGGCTTGATTTCTTGCAGGGAGAAGCAGAATGAAGCAATGTAGCATTAAGACTTTCAATGGGAAATAACATCTGGGATGATTCCCCTTTTATCATCACCCTAACTGATTCAGGTATTGGTGGTTGCAATATAGCCTAGTAGGAAAAATATTTTGTGAAAATGTTCATTTACATAGTGTTGGGAAAAATAATCCAGTGTTATTTTTTTAAGAAACAAATGATGCCTAAGGACTAGAAGAAACTATATGTAGGGAATTATGATGCAAGTGTGATCCACAGTCTATATAGCATTGTAACAGGGGCTATATATTATATATGTATTGGCAGGGGATGATAAAGTTTAAAGAATTCTGTTGCAGCTCAATGTTGAGCTAGTAAGTTGCAGCTCAATGTTGAAAAACAGAAATCAATGACTCCCAGAAACATTGTTGTATCCATGACAGAACTGCATGATAACTTAAAGCAAAATTTGAAGCAAGAACAAGAAATATTGGTAATTAAAAACTGGATCTCTGTAGGTGGTAAAAAAGTCCATAATTATCTAGCTAAATAGCCTTCTCCCATTGAAGTCTGTGGGATATTAGTTTTGCTAATTTGTTTTGCATGAATAAATGTGTTTCTTGCTGTTCAGCATATGTCTGGTGCCATGAAATTATGGACTTCCTTGGAGTTTTGTCTTAGAAGTGTAGACTTTCAAACTGTTTAAATCGAAAGCATTTTCATTTTAAAATTGTAATATTAATATTGTCTCTGAAGGAAAAATAAGATGCATAACTTAAACCCCCCCCCCCTCTTTAACTACACCNCCCCCCCCCCCCTGTCTTTAACTACACCACATATAAATGGGACCATATTTTCAAAATACCTTTCTTTCCTGGATAGAAAAAACAACTTAAAATTGAAATGTATTTCCAAATACATAATTAAAATAAATACACATTTTTGAACCTACAACCATGAACATATATTGTTTCCAAATGGCTCAGAAATCAGGAGCAATTTAAAATGATAGCCTGCAGTTCTAAAATGTATAGAAAGGAGAGTAAATCAATATAAAAAATGTTTGTCCTTTTCTTGGGTAATATCACTGACATGAAAAAATTCTCTGCTAATAGAAGACCGATGAGTTACCTTTGGCCAATTGCTTGTTTTGAGCTCAGTGCATGCTGAGTGTATATCTAGTAGTGCAATTAATCATAGTCACAGGATTGATTGATCACCTTCCAATCCATTTGAGCACAATTTATGCAGAGAAAATAGCAATAATTTCAGAATGTCTGCTGTAACAAATGGGTTACCCCTTTACTCTATTTTGATGAACAAAATATCAGAAAAAAAAACATGACTGGATCTTCTAAATTTATTTGCTTTTCTGACAATTGATGAATATTATTTGAAGGCTGTATAACAACAATGAAAGTTTGGAGTAGTATCTATTAACTAAATATTTGTCCTTAATTCCAAAGATATATATTGGAACACAAGTGGGCATAAACCCCTGTCTAAGACTTTTTAAGACAACCATGTCTTTTCTTTAAAGCAGCATTGCAATTCTGTGTAAAGCAGCCATAAGGTTTTTTTTTAAAGGAATGGAGTAAGATTTTCTTCTCATCCTGTATATTGGTTTGTATACAGGAAAGGTGGATGTCATGTCTTCATCATAATCACTTCTAATTAAAGAGAAAAAATAATTAGAGTCAAATGCTCAGAAAATATTCCTTCCTTTCTATTTTCAATGAAAATGATGTTATTTGTATGCATTGATCCTGCTCATGCCCAGTGACAGCCACTTCAAAGTTCCCTTTCTTTTTCAGGTTCTGCTAAGAAGCTCTCCTAAATGCATTTTATTATTTTTTATATGGAAGTTAACATATGTACTATACTATTAAATATGCACACTACCCTGAGTGAGCAAAAAATAGAGGTGGGATTAAAAAAAACTAATAAGTGAAATAAATAAAATTGTCTTTAGGATGTATTATGTATGATTATATCCTGTTTTGCATATTAATCTTGGCATTGTGTGTTTCAACTAAACTATACTTTATAAAATTAATGATTCATTTAGATAAATAAAACAAATCACAGATGATTGGGTTCTTGAATTAAATGAGTCATGATGTGACTTTTGGCTTATGTAAATTCAGAAATACTTGAATTAAGCCACTACAAGTCTTTATAATGCTATAATACCTTTTTATGTTTTTCTTAGTATTTGTTTCATGCCAATGAAAAAGGAACAGTTTAGATCAGTGGTTCCCAAACTTTTTAAGTCCACCGCGCCCTTGGTGCTACAAACTCATCCTTGGTGCCCCCACCCAGGAGTGGGATTCAAATTTCTGTGGGTGTGGACTAACTTGAGGATGTGGCTTGCTGGTCATGTGACTGGGTGGGTGTGGCTTGTTGGTCATGTGACTGGGTGGGTGTGGCTTGCTGGTCACATGACTGGTTGATGTGGCTTGCTGGCTGGGCATTGCTTGCTGGTCACATGACAGGGTGTAAGTATGGTTTGGTGGTCATGTGACTGGTTGGGAATGGCCAGGTAACTGGCAAACAAGTGATCCTCAGTTAACGGCCAGTTGTTTAACAAGTGTTCTAATTTATGACTGGCCTCCCCAGAGATATTTGACATCTTTTTGGAGTTTTGACAGCCATGCATACACACACACTCCCTTCTAACCCTGCTGGAGCAGGTCATTGGACTAGAATAGGCAATGCATCTCTGATTAGATTCTAGTAGTGAATAAAATCTCATCAGAGATGCCTTGCCGATTCTTGTTTTGTTTTATTTTTATCTCTTTATTTTATGTTGCTGAACTGCATTGACTTGTGTGTCCCTTCTTGTGCACAACCCAGAAACTTTTGTGATTCTTTGCAGCAAAAATTACTGATCTCTGACTTTGCTCCACTTTTCAAACATGCTGCCACTGCCGTGTTCTAGGTGCCGGCCCCACAGGCCCACCCCATTGAGCCCACTACACTGGAGGGACCTGCCCAAGCAAGTCAAGTCAATGGGGTGAGCTTGAGAGAGAGAGAAAGAGAGAAGGAAGAAAAGAAAGAAAAAAGGAAAAGAAAGAAAAAGGGACAGACAGAGGGGGGATGGAAGGAAGGGATAAAAAGAAATAAAGAAAGAGGGAGGAGAAAGATACAAGATATCTATTCTAGTCCAATCACTTGCTCCCGCAGGGTTGGAAGGGAGTGTGTGTGTGTATGTTCTCCTTGTAATTTATCAGTACATTTTAGTTTTGCCTTCTTCAGAATTGGCACTGTAATACATTCGGGGAAAGTAAATTTTTAGGGTGGAGATCTGTTCCAATGGATCCTATTTAAACCCTCAACAAAATGTGATAGTCTTGACCATGTTTCTGATAGTCTTGACCATGTTTCATCCACAAAACCTGGCAAAGATGTTTCAATGTGGAAAAGGACCTCAGTCTAAACTAGGCCTCATTTCAATCTAATGCATCAGGTCTCTTTTTCTCTCTCTTTCTCTCTCTCTCCCTCCTTCCCTCCTTTCCAGACTGGCTTTGCTGTACTTTCCCAATGTGCCTGCAGGGGTGGCACTTTCAACATGGGTGGATGGATGGATAGAGAGAGAGAGAGACAGAGAAAGAGACAGGTAGGTAGATAGATTGGTAGATAGCTAGGTAGGCAGGCAGGCAGGCAAACCTTTTGGATGAATGTATGGATAGGTAGGTAGTTAGATTGGTAGATTGGTAGGTAGATTGTTAGATAGATAGATAGATAGATAGATAGATAGATAGATAGATAGATAGATAGA
>BHFT01031425.1:0-31520 GCA_004320025.1 Laticauda laticaudata | reverse complement strand
GATAGTCTTGACCATGTTTCATCCACAAAACCTTTAATAGAAGCCAAAGATGTTTCAATGTGGAAAAGGGCCTCAGTTGAAACTAGGCCTCATTTCAATCTGATGCATCAGGTCTCTCTCTCTCTCTCTCTCTCTCTCTCTCTCTCTGACAGACCATTTGGATTGATGGATGGATGGATGGATGGATGGATAGGTAGGTAGGTAGGTAGGTAGATAAGTAGATAGATAGATATTGGTAGGTAGCTAAGTAGATAGGTAGGTAGACAGAAAGACAGGCAGGCAGATAGTAGGCAGGAAGGCAGGCAGACAGACAGGCCTTTTGGATGAATGGATGGATAGATAGGTAGATAGGTAGACAGGTAGGTAGATAGGTAGATAAGTAGACAGACAGACAGACAGACAGAATGCAACAGTGGTTGCACTTTGGGAAAGTAAAGCAAAGAATTCGGTGCCGCCACCGAATTCGAGGCGCTTGCTCTGGAGCAGTGCAACAGTCTATGGGGTTAGCTTGAAGTGCTGGCGCTTCGAATGCCCCCCTGCCACCTTTTAGCACCCCTCTGCCAGCCCCCTTGGGGGCACTAAGAGGTGGAAGGGGGGCCGTTTGAGGTGCTGGCCCCGCAGGGTCACCCTATTGACTGCTGCACTGGAAGGAGTGAGCCTGCGGACCCAGCATGTCGAACGCGGCGGCAGCACGTTGTGAAAGTAGAGCAAAACTGCCTGCCCTGGGCTTCCTCAACCCTGCCCTGTTCCAGGAAGGAGGGAACAGCATCGTCCTCTACGATGTGAGTGCCCCACGGGGGGCAGCTTGGGAGGCTGATCCCTGGCGGGAGGGGCAGCCTGTGAACTTGCTGTCAGGCACAGCAACTACAAAGAGGGGTGGGCTTGGCTGAGCAAGATACTGGATATTGGCATGTGGTCAAAGCCCCCCTTCCTCTGCCTCCTCCAGGTGATCCACGGATGCCACTGACTGTTGCACCAGAGTGGTGCATCAGAGCTGCCACATTCAAGGCACCAGCTATGAAGCGGTGCAACAGTCAACGGTGTGACACTGCGGGGCCGGTGCCTTGAACGCCCCCTGCTGCCTCTTAGCACCTCCCTGCCGGCCCCCTTGCCTCTTAGCACACCCCCCTAAGGTATCTCACTGTCCCCCCAGGGGGCGGTACCGCCCACTTTGGGAACCACTGTTCTAATTGTTACATTTGTAACCAGTGTGTTTTTAAGCTCCCTTTGATTCTTTTGTCTGCAAGGCTATGAATTCATGCTATGAATTTTTCTTGGTACACATCAAGCTTCATTGGATAACAGACAGAAATGGATGTAATTTATCTCACATAATTTTATAACTCTATCTTTCATCTTTTTAACCAAATCTTACAGCCTTATTTGGAAAAAAGATTTTTCTGCCTCTAATAATTATGGCTGACATTTTGCTGTACTTTTAATCTTTAAAATTGGTTTTTACAAGTAGTGATAATTATGAGACTGAGGATTTTCCAGGAGTGGATTACAAACAGTATTCTAATTGCAGTAGTGTTGTTTTATAATCATTAGAATTTGGAAAGTGTTTACAATAATTATTAACCATGATGACTCGTGATTATGGATCAGCAGCAATATCAAGAGGATGCCTCTTGACCTTCAAGTAAGGTGACAGGACAACCAGGGTGGGCAGTCTGCCACAACATGCTCCCATTTCAATCTCTCTTTCCCAGCAGATAAGAAACCAGATCACATTCCAGGAGAAGAGGGTCAACACCTTGCTCCCCAAATCCTATAAGATCTCTCTGTCAGTGACTGGATGTGATAAGACATCATTTTGTCTATGATTTGTTCATATGCATCTACATACCTACATGTCTACTCAGAAAACTACTCATTAAATTTTTGTCATTAAGAGTATCACTAAACCCATTTTTAATTCTGGAAATCTTAGGAATGCTGGAAAGGGAAGTAGATTAGATAGACAGAATTTTTTCCCAGATGATCATCAAGAAAGGTAACGCAATCCCACCCCCCAATGAATCAAGCTAAGAGATTATTATCCAACTCAATGGAGCTTTAAGATAATAGATCCCAACTTAAGGGCCACAGACTCATCGAGGTTTTGAAGAGTATCATAGATCAGCTGTCCTCTTGAAGTTCTCTTCAAACACTTTTCTTCACCTTCCTCTACCAAACACACACACATACACACATACAAAATGAAGACACAGGACAGAGGTTTGTGTATGCTCACTGACAAGAATGATGGATTGATTCTTTTTTTGTTGCTTTTAAAAGAGAATTCTTTTCATAGGCTGAGCAATTTCTCTTCAAAAAGCAAATACAGACCATCAATTGCCTTTTCAATCTATTTCACCATTTTAAACATTTTTTTTTCAAAAACAGCTTCAGTGTGTGCTTTCAACAGTTTTCCATCTTCTTTCTTTCAGCAGTAATCACTTGACATTTATATGTTCAAATAACCACTGTAGAATAGAATAGAATAGAATAGAACAGAACAGAATAGAATAGAATAGAATAGAATAGAATTCTTTGTTGGCCAAGTGTGATTGGACACACAAGGAATTTGTCTTGGTGCATAGACACACATAGTGTAAGGTACCGGGTGGGTGGGGAGATAGAAGTAGTATCTGTTGTGCTGCTGAAAGAAGTCACCAGGTCTTTATGCATGTACAGAGGCATGTATTCTTGTATGTGGCCTACATGAGAAGAAGGAATGACTACTTTACAAGATTAAGAGTAGCTAAAGGTCTGAAATACCTGTTCCTTGCTTTTTCTTTTAAATGTAATTTTGGAAAGTATTTGTAAGTGTCAGAGGAAAGATGCTGCAAAAGGTGGCAAATCTCCTCATGAAAAGAAAGTGATTTTTTATAATAATCTCTGATAATCTTTCTGAAACAGTTTGTGTAATGTCTTTCTAAATACTAGTTTTAATAATATCATTTTTAAATAATTGACCTGACTTTCCTTTAATATTAAAAAAAAATATGTTCGCCAATTTTGTTTAATCCAAGAGGCTGTTATTCAAAGTATTCATTTTTAAAACTGTGTTCATTATTTGTTTCTGTTTTGATTTATTTAAACAAAAACATCCAAGAGCCACATAGTCATTCCAACAGAGAAGCAGAAACAGACATTCAATATATTATACCATAGAAAAGTGGGCCAGACATTACTCTTGCTAACATTGAATCAAGAAAAAAAATCCACCCATGCATTCAAAATATTTCAAGCAATATGAATTAAACCAACAACATAAAATTATTTCCTACTTCTGCATTCATTGTTTCAACATTCAGTACAAATTATATTGTTATCCTAAATGGCACTCATATAACTGCCAAACTATATATAATTATATGACCAAAGTCTTGCAAGATTTCTGAAATCTGACACAAAATGTTGAGAAAGACATTGCTAAAATGTCATAAACACCTCAGATTTATGATATTTTTGCTATTTTTTCTTATTATTTTGACACCTATGTCCATCATTTTGAAAGATTACTGACCCTCACCATGGCTTCCTGAAAAAGAAATTCAAATGTGCTTGCTATGCCTGAATATGACTTACCTGCCCTTCAACCCAAAGCAAGACATTAGTGTGAAAAACTGAATAATAGACATGAACACTAATGGGAATCCACAGTAAATTGCTGCAGTTAGTTTAGTTATTTAGTTGTTTCTGACACCTGACACCCTTAATTTCACTCAGGACATAAGTATAGTGTGAGGACACAAGTGTCTTAGTTTGGTACTCCATTGTGTAGTTCAGCTGGAAACAATAATGAAAAAGGGAAGGATTTACTTACTTGATATTGTCGAGACACCCTGATTCAGGTTTCAGAATGGCAGTATGATGAAACATTTTATAAAGGGCAATTCCAAGGAAGATTACATTAAGCTGAAATAAAATCAAATAAATAAAATAAAATGGCAAGTTATAAGGAAAAAGGATGAATCTAGTTCTCTTTGACATGGTACAACTATTTATCAACTAATAGTTGCAAAAGCAGAGAGAGATGCTCAAGACTGAATTACTTGTCCATACCACACAGTAAAGGTGAATCTAAGTTCTAGAGTAGATGTAGTCCCCCCTTCCCCGGAAGATTAGGAACGTTTTTTTTGGCAGTATATTTAAATACTTATTCATTTTATATGGATGAATTCTTGTCTTGTGACCTTCTACCTCCAAGTCTGAAGAGGAATAAACTGACATGTACTCAATGAGAATTATACTGTTTGCATTATCCACAGCAGATAAAGTCCACTGGAATTTTTTAGTTTGCATGGAAAATAGAAAGCTTTTCATAGAAAAGCAGTTAATAAAACTCACAAAACTATGCCATCCACAATAAACTTGTCTTAATGGTTTTTCTAATAGTAAAAGAGAAACATGACACATCGGGGTCACTGAGTCTCTGCAGTTCATTTATCTTTGTTCTTCAAGCAATTCTAGGACTGATATATAAGACTCTGTAAGATTGAACAAGACAGAATGAGTAATACCATATGTAGGACCCTGCAAATAAAAAGTAGTACCATAAAAATAGGCAGGTGTTGGGGTGTGCAAAGCCTTGCTACAACTGTCCAAAGGTAAATAGTAGGGCAGCTCCACCACCCCCACCCCCACCCTAGCTTAATTTTTACCTGTGCACACTGGAGTAGGCAGGATCTTAATTAGGGCTTATTTTGTGGGTAGGGCTTATATTGGGTGCACATGTAAAAATCAAGCTCAGGGTAGATCATATTTTCGGGGAAACAAGGTATTTGTGTAGTGAAATGTTTAGAATGCCTAGAGGCTAAATAGAGTATGGTCCCCTAAACACTCATATCTCATAAAGGTCTTCCTTTTTAAGTGAGGGAAGACATTGAGTAAATTCACTCAGTTGCCTCCTCTGATTCACTTGGATTCTTGGTGTCTATTGGAACCATTATCCTTCAGAGAAGATTTGCTACTCACAAAATTACTGCAGTGAGCTTTGAAAAAATATAAAAAATCCCTCTGAGATTGAAATCATTTTTATATAATTCAGCGTAAGATTATGATATAATAATGCTGCCCTCAAAATGAGAAAATATATAAAATTAATGGCTCCCTTTAAATTTCAATAGACAAGGTAGAGATACCCTCCCCTATACTACAAGAACTTTGTTTCTATAAATGTCCTGAAACATTATGAAAACCAGGCAATTTCAACATATTCAACCACAAGTTTGATGTAAGTCATTAACATTCTGGATTTTAAAAATGTCATCTTTAACTCAGAATAAACCTGATTTAGCATTTCTGCTCAGTAGAATTTTTCAAAGTAACTTTTAAAAAAAGAGTCTTCAGAAAACAAAAATTCTCCAAAAGGCTTTGATCCTTTTAAAGGGAGCCATTAATTTTATATATTTTCTCATTTTGAGGGCAGCATTATTATATCATAATCTTACGCTGAATTNCTTTTAAAGGGAGCCATTAATTTTATATATTTTCTCATTTTGAGGGCAGCATTATTATATCATAATCTTACGCTGAATTATATAAAAATGATTTCAATCTCAGAGGGATTTTTTATATTTTTTCAAAGCTCACTGCAGTAATTTTGTGAGTAGCAAATCTTCTCTGAAGGATAATGGTTCCAATAGACACCAAGAATCCAAGTGAATCAGAGGAGGCAACTGAGTGAATTTACTCAATGTCTTCCCTTACTTAAAAAGAAAGACCTTTATGAGATATGAGTGTTTAGGGGACCATACTCTATTTAGCCTCTAGGCATTCTAAACATTTCACTACACAAATACCTTGTTTCCCCGAAAATATGATCTACCCTGAGCTTGATTTTTACATGTGCACCCAATATAAGCCCTACCCACAAAATAAGCCCTAATTAAGATCCTGCCTACTCCAGTGTGCACAGGTAAAAATTAAGCTAGGGTGGGGGTGGGGGTGGTGGAGCTGCCCTACTATTTACCTTTGGACAGTTGTAGCAAGGCTTTGCACACCCCAACACCTGCCTTGCTGGCCCATTTCTTCTGCAACCAGCAAGGCTGGCAAGGCTTTCCTGAAGGCCTCTGTAGCTGATAACAAAGCTCCTGATCAATCCGGAGCTCTGTTATCAGCTGCAGAGGCCTTCAGAAAACCCTTGCTGGCCGCAGAAGAAGAAGTTCCTGAAGGCCTCTGACAGCAAAAAGGAGGCCGGCGGGGGGGATGGGGACACACACATGCAATTGAGGTTAGTTAGTAGATGACATCCCCCCAAAATAAGAGCTGGTGCTTTATTTGGTGGCAAAAAATATAAAACAGTGACACATGGTAACTAGTGAAGCTAGTAAAGCTATAAATATAGATCTTGCTGATTGTATATGGCTAAATAAATTATATCTGGAATGTGACCTGCCATTTAAAGTCTAAAATTCTCTTCTATTTCAGATTTTTATTCTATCTTCAAAACTCACAAATATTATAACATGTTGGCTGGAATGATGCATTGTAGAGTTTGATTACTCTCAAATAACACACAGTAAATAAACTAGCCCCAAAAGCCAATCAGTCGGTCACTCTATCAGTCTATCTTTCCATTATCTTGTCAAGGAAACAGATAAAGTGAATGGCATGGGGAGAAAAACACTCGTGGAAAAATGTTGATAGATTTGCACTGAATCATTTTCTTACAAGGAAAACACCCATAAAAGAATACTGGTATAGCAATTAATCCCGAAGAAATCCACCAGAGATTTATTTTCACACAAATTAGTGTGAATCCTCAAAAAGTCCTCTCTGATTTTAATTTTAACTGAAAAATAAAAGAATGAATATTCCTGAAAAGTTTTACAGAAAAGTGGTATTTTAAGGAAATATGCATATTTACTCATTTATTATGCAATTTTGAGTCTACTCAACTCCTTAACTATTACAAATAAAAAGGAAAAAACAATACACATAACAAGAACTTGCACCTGACTGGAAGAAAAATACTACCAGCTATAAAAACCAAACTTAACTGAAGGGGCCACTTTGAGTGAAGGCCTTGAAAGATAACTAGGTAGGTTTTGAGCTGAAGAACCTGGGGTGGGGGGGATGTTGAGCTAGTGGGCAGATGATGCAACTGAGAAGAGTCATCATGGATTTCATAAGATGAAATTGCTTAATTGATTAGGCCTGAACACATCCATCTTCCTTGATTGTATCAGATGGAACAGAGGGTCACACACAATTGGAGATAAGTGGTCCCTCCATAGGTCCAAAGCTCTGAAGAACTTTAAAAGTCATAATCAGCATTTTGAATTGCACCCAGAAGCCAACTGGTAACCAGTGCAGCTTCCAAAGCAGTGGGGTCATGTGACCATAGCACAGTATCACCATCACTGTTTGTAACTCCGCATTTTGTATCAGCTGGATCTTTGAGTGGCCTCCAAGGTAACCTTATACTTATAGTAATCCAATTGTGAAATGACCAGGGCATGAATGACTATCTGAAGGACCTCCTGATCCAGCAAAAGGCCTAAATGGTACATTAGATGTACCCCTGCAAAGGCTTACTCTCTGCTCTCTTTGAGCTATCGTTATATGGCCAAGTCTGCTTTTTCCTATTCAGCGACAATATCTTCAGGGATTTAAAGCAAAACATTTTTATAATGTTCATCCATGGTGGAAAATACCACTGACAGGTTTCTGACATCATCCTTTCCCAATTAAGTTACATTTGATGCAAGACATACAAGATCCTAAAGATGCATTTCCAGAAAACAGCATAGCTAATTAAGAATTCTTACCATAATGATCAAAGTTGCAGGTCCTATAAAACTCCAAATGAAATAGGTGTCAAGTCGAAGCCAACATCTGAAATGATAATGGAAGAAAAATGGCATTCAGGGATAGCGCATGAAATAAATATCAGGAGTAAGTGAATAGAGATAAATGAGGGTTGTATAATATTCCATTAAGAGGCATGAGATGCTACACTGCGTCTTCAGTGAAATTGGATCATATGTTTTGTCTTTGGTAATGTTATTGAGAAAGTCAAGTGTTAGCTTCTGGACGAAACAAGGAAATAGCACAGATTTTACTTGAAGATGTTCACAATTAAAAATAATTATGAAAACAATCATAAAATCTAGCTTACAGCCATTCTTTGCAGCTATCAGCTTCACAGTAGGTGACTTTTTTGCTTAAGTAAATCTTTAAAAATTAAGTGAATAGAAAAATAAATTAGCAGGTCTGAAACTTAACCAGATACAGATTTCCCCCTTCCTCATGAATATTTCTAGAAATGAACCTTATGATTAAGCCAGGAGATTCGTAATCTAAATTATTCATCACTTAATTTTATCTATGTGTAATATCCCTAGCATTTAATGATCTTGGAAATTAAATTTCCATTTCTAATTTGTGTAGCGACAAAATAGGTATCACTAGCTACAAGACAGAATCTCAGAACTGGAAGGTGCCATTAAGTCATGATTAAGGTGCCATTATTAAGGTGCCATCATTATGCCCAGCCTCTGGGCAATGCAGAAATCCAAATTATGCATCACAAATAGATGGTGGCCTAGTATCTAGCCTTCACTTGACCATCTTCATTGGGATAGGGAGTCCACTCTGGCTGTCAAACTATTATTAATATTAGGAAGTTTTTTTCTAACTTAGAATCTGCCTTCCTGTAATTTAAGCCATTATTCTTGCATCCTGGAATGGTAAAGAATGGGTCCTCCTCTCTTTTGGTTTGACATGAAGATGATGTTATCCATTCAGTCCTGTCTGAGTTTTGGCGATCCTAGGGGCCAGGTCTCTACACATCTTCCAATCTTGCATTACTTCTCTGAATTTTTCCTGTGCTCTGGCTGGTGTCAGCTTTGATGGTGCCCAGACATCTTGTTCTTTGACAGCCTGGTTTCCTTTTGCTGCTAATTATTCCAAACATAATTGCTTTCTCCAGTGATTGGTTTAACAACATTTCAAGAATCATATCATCTCTCAGTCTTCTCACTCTACGGCTAAACATTCCAGGTGTTGACTTATTTCTAGCCTCAAAATTCTCCATTGCCCTTTTCTGCATCTGTTTCAGTTAGTTTGAATCCTTTTTAATGTAAAATTTAGAGCTGTACACAATAATTCATCTGGAATCTGACCAATGAAAATAAAAATAAATTATTATTTTCTGTCATTTTTGAAAAATCTTTCTGTTGATAATAGTTTTTATGATGAGCTGTTGATGAGCAATCCTTTAGTAACATTTTTTATCAGTCATGTATCCTCTTGATTTAAACTATCTGGCATATACTTAACTAACTTGTTAATGAGATTACCTAGAAGTTTTTTGTAAATGCTTAGCTGAAATCATCAAAGTCTACAGCATTTCCAAAATCTGCTAAGGAAATTACCTAATTAAAAAAAAATAAGACTAGTGTAGAAAGAGTTACCTTTAACAAATCCATGGTTATTAATGAATAGTATCACAATCTGAATAATTTTATGATCTGCTCTAGAATCATCCCAGATAATAATGGCAAACTGACCAATCTACAGCTCTTTGGATTTTTTTTGATACCATCTTTTCCACTCTCTTTTTCAAAGTATGGACAATATTTACCCTGCTCCAGTTGTATCTTATAGTCTGTCATTATTTTGCAATTTGTTCTGGTAAAACTGTCATTAAGTGAACTACTTCTCTCTCTCTCTCTCTCTCTCTCTCTCTCTCTCTCTCTCTCTCTCTCTCTCTCACACACACACACACACACACACACCTTCTCTCTCTCTCTCTCTCATCTTCTCTCTCTCATCTTCTCTCTCTCTCTCACAGACACACACACACACACGCACAGAGGATACGAAGTTTGTAGGTTGCTGCCATGTCATTTAAATAAAGTTCTCTTGTGTAGCAATCCCAATGTTACTTTTGCTCCGATACATATGGTTGCAGGCACAGAAATTTGGATGTAATTATCCACATTGGTTGCCAAATGGCTACTTTACTATCATTTACCACCATTTATTACCATTGTACTTTGCAAATGGTTGCTAACAAAGGTTGTCCCTGTATTGAGGAATGCTGTATTTTACCAGTTCATCAAGTTTTCTCAAAAATCACATTCAAAGACATGAACATCATCAAGTCTCTAAAATACCCTATGATACAATTCTTCAATTTCTATGGAAACTTTTCTATGGAAAAAGCCATAGAAATAGTTATTTTATCACCATGTTTACATCAAACTTTAATTGTGCTTATTGATCCTGCCCCTCAAAGTTGCCTATCAGCAAAAATGCTTGAATACAGTGGACTAAATCAAATAAAGTAAAATCTGTCAGATTTTACTTGATTCAAAAATAAAACAGCCTGAGAAAATTCCTACAGTTTTAAAGGCATCCTCCGGTAGATCGAAAGAATAGGTATGCTTAAGTAACTCGACCTGACTGTTGAGTAATCACTAATTATGTGTGCACTATGTGTAAGCTATACACACACACACAGAGGGAGAAACAAACACACAAACCCAAAAACACACATTATATGGAATTTTGGAGAACTATTTCGAGCATAAGGGCGTGATTTCATTTCTCACCTACTCCAGTGGGGAAAATTATGTCTTGGGATTGGGCTGTAGTGAGAAGAAAAACATGATTCCACAATATACAATATATGCCTTGAATGAGGCAAAGATAAAATCTGCCTTGAAGAGGCTCCTCCTGGATCTAGCCATATCTACATGCCCACTACATGCCCACACAGACAAGAGGAACCAATCTGTTTGTGCTGGTGGGAGATCTAATTGGGACCTGGATGAGGACAATGAATCATTTCTGGTCCTTTTTTACTTCTTGTTGGCACTAATTATCTTCCATTGCTCTTATCTTTTGAGATCCCTGTAATGATTGGGAATGAAGGGCACTGTTTTGCAGTGGTTCTGCTTCTTCCTAAGTGGGTTACTTTTAGTAAGTGAATAGTATGGGCAGAGAATAATTTACATGAACCTACTGGGAGAAATCTTCTGTCACTTTGTGATAGACTATCATGAGTATGTTATAATGCCCAGATTAACATCTGGGCCTCAAGCCTGTAATGTAATAGAAGTGTTGACCTTGTGCCTAGATTCTGTGAGGGTCCAGGTGTGGAGAAATAGATTGAAATTGAATTCCAGAAAGACTGGTCACTATTTGACCAAAAACCTTCTGACTATCTGAACGGAATATCACCTTCTTTGAAAAAGGAGGTACATGGTCTGAGGAGGTCTTTCCAGATTCATGACAAAAATCAGATAAAAGATGGAGACCATGGTTGGGGAAGGGAGATTCTGTCCAGCTTCAACGGGTGTGCCAGTTGTGGCACTTTCTGTAGGAGATAATCCTGCCAACAGTGACTCATACTCTTCTTGTGACTAAATTATGCAGTGGTCTCTACATGAGATTATCTTTGAAATGCAGTTGACAAAAAATTCAGCAGCCTGTTTATTAGTGAATAAGAGTAGTTATTTGCATAGAACCTGATTGCTGTCAGTCCTTCAATGTAAGCAAGGTCAGGACACCAACATCATTTAAAAAAATACTCGAATTTTAACTATATATAATCAGCATAGGTTAAAATAACATTATCTGAGAGTCCATTGAAGTTTAGCAGCTAATACATTAAAACAAATAGACAAATATTAAATAAAATATTGAAATCCTAACTCATTTCCCCCTCCCTCTTACATCAAAGAGAGTCAGAGTGAGGCAATGTTGAATTTCTTTCTTATAGTTTCAGGTTTTTTCAGGCTTAATTCATGTTTACTCATGCTAAACCAAAGCAATGTTTTCTCCAAGGTCATCTCGGTACTCTTCTACATGTGTTGGCATCTCTGCTTCAAAAAGATAAAAATATAGCCTTCTGGATACAATTCAAAGTGCTGGTTTTGATCTAATATGACTTGGCTTGGATATTGTTAAGACCATACAGTATACTTTAAGTAGATCCTACTTGTCCAGCACAAACATTCTGGTCAGAAATGCTGAGTACTTTCCCCATTAAAGCAAGCAGTTTATGTAATTTTCTGTGGTCACAATTACTCACTGAAATCTTCTGCCAGAAATCTGCATAATACCATAGCCCCTGTTCTTCAGGAGTTGTTTAAAGTAGACCAGTTTAGAATCAAACTTTAGATCTAGTTTTGGGATACCTAACATCCTAATGTGAGAATGTCACAATACTACACTAACCATTTGCTGAGGACATTTCATATCAGTTAGCTGTTTCTGAGGTTTGCTATCATTGGTCTAAGGTATTCTCTCTCAAAAGTAATGTTTTCCTTGGCATTGTGACCTAAGACTTCTCATGGAGGACTCTTTCGAAGATAATGAACTGCTAGACTTAATCTTCTAGGACATTGTGTGATTGATATTCCTGTGGCAATGCACAAATTGAAAATTAATGTAAATCTGGAGGTTTTTTTAAAGGAAACTGTTCCACTGATGACTGGAGTAGGTGAAGGATGCTCAGAGTGACACGCATACACATACCTTCCACAGGTTCAGAACAATGATAAGTACTGCAGTGGATTTTCCCCTCTAGGCAAGTGAGATGGGGATGGAAGAGAAAAGATGGCTGCCCTGAAACCGAGGGAAGCAACCTCAATCTGATAAAGTAGGTTATGGAGATAATACTTTTTGCAACTGAAACACTGCCCTCCCAAATCAAAGGTGGGAGGAAGCACATTAATCAAAACTCATTCTGCCCTTCCCCAAATCTTTTGAAGACCACAGCTGAGTTTATGAAAGTTGCACAACTGTCCTCCAATTTGAATAATTTCCTTGGGGTCACAAACAGGAACAATTTGGTATGCCAGCACCTACATTTATGCATTACATCTTTATACTTTGTAAGGTATATATTTAATGGCACAATCATCAATTAAGATGCTAAAATACGTTGTTAGTGTCTTTTGTGCTCTGGCAGAAGTCTCTGTAGAATTTGCATCTTGTCTCTCTTTGGCTGTTCATGTCTGATGAAGTATGAATCAATTTTTCCTTTATATGATGCATTTCAAAGGCATTTCTGCCCAAGGTGGATATCTTATATATGTATTCACTTGCAAATCCATTAATTAGAAATGTTTCTGTACTAAATGGTCTACTTGCTTCTGTGGAAATGTCGTGATAGCTTTATTGATTAGTCATTTCATCTAGATAAGGCAAATCCAAATAAAGATTCTGCATATGCCTTTGAGTGGCATGACATACAAAGACAGAAATCTATACCCCTCCTTCTACATTGATGTAGTGATTGATATCTAGTCTTCTGTTTTTTGCTGTCAAGTTCAGTGCACCAAATAATTCTGCAGTATCTCACTCATTCTTTCTCTGATTTGGGAATTGTCTTTGTCTGCCTTTCTTTGAGCATTCTGGATACCTGTTTAGATTGTTTAGTCTTCCAGACCAAGCAGTCTTTCTTTAGAAACTTGTTTGTTTGCTTGCTAATTTCTCTAACCTTAAAAGGATTGGCATTCATTTCTCCCTTATTCTTCTGTTCTACTAGTTCCCGCAAGAAATACATTTGTTTGTACATTTGCTAGCTTCATGGCTTCATCTTATGAGTTGTGCAAGACATGCACATACAGTACCTCTACCTGCACTGCACCTTTCTTTCTAATGTTGACCTGGTGTTTGGAGAAGGAGATAAACACTTTCATGTTGAATTTCCACAGCTGATAATTTCCATTATTCATTTTTATTATGCCACACTTAATTTTTGCTTATAAGTTTTGTTTCTATATGTCTTCTTTTGAAATTGGTCACTAGTTACAGCTGCAGTGTTTCTGAGTTTATAGATTTTTACCAGAACTATCTGAATAAATGAATTGTTTTTATATAAACACACTATTTAACTTTAACTATATCTGGGCACCATTATAACTGCAGATTTGTAACAACCTTTATCAGTATTCTTTATTATCATACATTGCTGGATCAACCTTCCATGCTAAAACAATCTTCAGAGGTATGAATGTAACTTCTCTTTCACATATAGACTATCACTTTCCATTTGCATTTCTTTCTTCGTTCCATATATCCAACAGTACAGAGTTCCAATACCCAATAGCCTTGGGACTAATACTACTGAATAATATGACTCAATCTCATAGTTTCTATATTTCACATGAATGAAAGGTACATTAATATCTTTAGTGTCCAGTATTAATAAGTCTTTAGAGTTTGTATTTGAAACAGAATAAATTTCAGGAAATCCCATTTCTTTTTATTTAATTCCTACTTCCATTGTATTTTTTCATACTAATTCTTTTTAAATATAACATACAATTCATACTAAATATCTGTTAGAGGCAATTTTCATGGCATTCCATAAAACATAGGGTTTAAATTCAGATCATTTACTTGAAAATCATTTTGCATATCCTCTGTACATCCTCTAGTCTTTAATCAAAATATTATGCAATAGAAAAAGGATATGATCTCTGTTTAAAACTGAAGTATGGTAGAGCTAAAATAGTATGCAGATCAAATGGAATGGAATGGGAGATTAAGTCTGTTACAACTGAAACTTTGCTTAACTATATGAACTTAATCAGATTTAGACACCAATTTTCTTGAATAATTTAGAGGATTAATTGATATATAACCTCTAACTAATGGGTTACTAGTCCTTCAAGCATCAAGAAATTGAAAAGCTTTAAGTAGTTCTCCGATTAAATAGTTCCATTGGACTGAGCATATTTTTCTTTAAAGTCATTGATATCTAAACATTTATTAAGGAACCATTTTCAATATCTTGCTAATATAAATTCAACCTTTCTGACTTGTTCAGTCTTAAACAATTGATGATATATATGAGTGTGGCATTTTCCCTTAAATTAGTTCTTAAGTTTAAAAAATTTCATTAGGGATGATATTAAATTTTAGATAGAGAGGTCACTGCAAGTCAGTGCAAATAAATTGTGGAAGACAAGCAAATGTAAAGATCTAAGATAGATAAACCCCTGAATATAATTGACTCATTTATACCGTATTTAATAAACATGCCATCAGATGATAGTGCTTCAGGTTCTCAAAAATGGCAACATTAAGGGGAAAAAGTTAATTTGAGTAATAAGATATGCTAAGAATAACTAAATGAATCTAGTAATTTTATGGTTAGTCAAAAACATTTTAAAGCTGTGATTAAGTATTATTAGACAAGGCTTGCTAAGGAATTAATTGCTTAAATGTAACTGAGGCTCACAAGGTGCATATGGGAGATCCCATACCGGAAATCCTGTGGTGGAGATTTTTGGTGGGAAGGAGATTTCTAGTTTCCCTTCATTGTTTGACCTTTGCTAAACCATCCAATAAACATGCATCAACGAGTGCTACAATCTCTTGGCATGAGAGGGAAGTGAAATAAAATATGCATGGAATCATCAGGTCAATACATTCAACTATATTAGCTTCTAATTGCACTGGGTGATGACTTTTTGCATACAGTACATCAACCCAGAAGAAACTCCTGCTAGGGAACAATTAATGGCATGAAGCACGCTTGACTTCAGGTCAGGTGTGCACTCTTTTTGATCCCTGTAAGAGGACATCAGATCTGTCAGACTTTTTTTAGCCAGTTAGTGCATGAATTGACTTCCAAGAATACCCATGGTTTGATGAGTAGTTTTATTGTAGCAAAGTTAATGAGGCCATTAGAAATAATTTCCGTGTCTCTTGTATATCAAATAAAAATCTTCATTATCATAAAATGAAGGTTTATATCATTGTACTTCTTTGTCCTTCCCAAGCAATGCAGCAGACTAGAAGCCAATCTTTTGACTGGAAGGAATCTTTTAATCTGATTCTTACTTTTGCTTATTGACTGATTTGGTACCAGATTGTTTGATAACTGACTATTGCATTGCCAATGAAGAAGGTATAAGCAGAACATAGAACATAGAATAACAGAGTTGGAAGGTGCTTTGGGGGTCATCTACTCCAACCCCCTGCTCGAGCAGGAGAGTTTATTCCAAATATTAGCCTTTAGCTAGGATCGAACTCACAGCCTTCTGATTGTGAGGTAAGACCTCCACCTCCAGGCTACTGCTTCAGGTTCTAAGAAGTTCTTGTATATCTGAAATAATTTTTTAAAATCAAGGTTGCATGGGTCCTCTCAGAGTGAGGAGACTTAACAAAAACTATTCAGCACTCTTATAATTACAAGGATGGAGGAAAATACATGTAGCAGTGGATCTTAGTATGAGAGAAAGTTACTGGAGAATGGGAGAACCAGTAGATGAAGGAATTTGTCATACCTGCTCTAATTGCAAACAAAGTCTTTCAAAGAGAACTAACCTTGCACTTTTCTTGTTAAACTCTTTCAGGAATTGTCTATTAGCTGTTTTAAAGAAGTCAGACATCTTCAAATTACAAGGCTGAAAATATCAAGAGAGTGCCTTCAATCCTTAATATAAGAAAATGAAGATGCATCTTTACAACCTTTAAGTATTTAAAGGCCCTGTCACACTGGCCGACGGATGCAAAACGTTTGTAAAAAGGACACAGCGGACAAGAAAAATGTTCTCCATCCGTGTTATGCCGCTGCTCAAAAAGTGGCCACCAATTTGCATAAGAGAAGAGAACAACACGGAAAGGAAATGGACGGGGGGGTAGGATCGCAGGGAGCAGATGGAAAGCGAGATGGGGCTGCTCACGGGCAAGCCTAGCAGATGTGGAAGGATTGGAATGGAAAAAAATGTGCACATCCGCAAGGCTTTCCGGGGACCGGCAGCAAAGTGGACGGGAACGGATACAGACGGATGCCAGAGCGGACCTGAGCGGATGAAACGGATGAACACAGTGGAATCGAGGGATACGTGTGATGCACAGAGAAGCCTAGACAGAGAGCCTAGCGGATGCTTAGCGTTACACGCTGGATGGAGGAATGCAT
Organism: Laticauda laticaudata; assembly: GCA_004320025.1. Classification (NCBI taxonomy): domain Eukaryota; kingdom Metazoa; phylum Chordata; class Lepidosauria; order Squamata; family Elapidae; genus Laticauda; species Laticauda laticaudata. Next base: position 14,635 of record BHFT01031425.1, on the reverse strand, counting down.
TAGCCAATCAGCCCCAGGACATATAAAGAGGAAGCACTGCCCAAGCAGGCTTACATTCAGTAGAAAAGAGCTGCTATCGGAACACATTTGACTGGCCTTGCAGCGTGCTTGCAGCCTGCCTGTTCGCTCTGGATGCCTGCCTAGCCAGTGTCAGCTTCAAGATCTTTGCTATTGCTTTGCATCCTTTTTCGACTGGGGCCATACTAAGCGGGAAGGGGGAGAGAAGGAGGGGTGATCAGGAGTAACGGTTGGAAGTGAGCATGGAGGTAGTTACATTCTATTCTGTTGTGAAATGGGAGGGGAGGACATAAGCTAGATTAGGTTTTCATATTTCTTGTTTAGATTTCTTGCTCTCTGCGCGAACTGCACCCCTTATAAAAGTAATGGCAAGGTCAACGGACAAGGCCTCATCATACTGAAGACTGGCACAGATGCATCAATGCACAAGACTTCTAATTGGGAAGTGTCATTTGAACTTATGGGGTGGGAACAATTTCCACACTTTTATACTGTGAATTTAGCGCGCTAGCTAATTTCTCAAAGATTCCAATATCTTTGGTTGCTAGCACACTTCATTTGTCAGTAAATATATCTTTTCTCTAAATGAGAATCTAAGTTGTTCTTTCCTGGATTTTGAATGGAGCTCCGCTGACAGCCAGCTTGCAGCTGCCTTGCTGCCTGCCTTCCCCGCCCTGCTATGCCAGCTGCCTGCCAGTCTACTCCCTGCCACCCAGCTGCACCGTGCTTGCCTGCCTGCGCTTAGCTGCATGCTCTGACCTGCCAGCCGTTGCTGCCTGCTGACTGCTCGCCTAGTCAGTGCTTGCCTTAGCCTGCCTGCCAGCTTGCTGACGCCTCTGCAGCTCCTGGCTCGACACCTTGCCTGCCAGCCTCGCTGCCAGCCTTCCTGCCTGTGCCAGCTGCTAAGAACCCCACAGTCATGGGGAAGAAGAGAAAGGCTGAGCTCATTCTGCTGCCAGCCCTGGCAAGAGGGACAGGGCCACGCCTCCCGCGCCTGGCCTTCACTCTCTTCGTGCTGGGCTTCTGTAACACGGGCTTCGCTCTTCTGGGCTGGGGGCTTCTGCTGCTTCTGCTTCTGGAGGAGCTGAAATGCTCTCTTATAGCGGTCGGTCGCTTTCTGCTGGTGCTTTGACTCCTCGCTGATGCTGCTTCTGGCAGTTGGTGCTTCTGTCTGGTGCTTAGCTTGCTTGGAAGCTGTTCTGTCGCGGTGGTTGCTTTTTGCGTGCTTTATCTGGCTGAAGCTGCTCCTCGTCCATGCTGGTCCTGCTGGTGGTCCCTGTCAGCTTGGCCTGGCTAGTGTGGTGCTGGTCTGCGGTGGTCCTGGTCTGGCTGGTGCTGGTCACTGCGTGCCGGCTGCTGTGTCTGGTCGCTTGGCCTGTCCTGCTGGTCTCTGCTGGGCGCTGCTGCGGTGCTATCTGCTGCTGCTGATCTGGTGCTGCTGGTGCTGCTGGTGCTGATCCTTGGTCCATGGGCTGGTGCTCGCTGGTGGCTTACCACCTGCTAGCGTGCTGAGCTTCCCTTCGCTGGTGCTGCTGGTGCTCGGTGCTGGTTTTTGGCTGGCCTGGTCCTGCTGGTGGTGTGGAGGAGCGTCCCCTCAACTGGACTCTGAGCGGGCCATTGGTCTGCCAAAGGAGGAAAAGAGGATATGCGAAGAACGGAGCAGGGGCAGATAACTCATTGGAGGAGGAACATGAGGATGTAGGTGCTGGAGTGTAGGAGAATCGGTATCTATGATAAGACTCTATAGGGATACCAAAAGGAGTGTGTTTAGTAGAAGTGGAGAGCTGGGGCTACATCATATCGGAGGTGCTTCACTCGGGTGCTGGTGAAAGCAAAGATGCAGCACCTATAGGAAGCTGCACCCTCTGACCCAGGCAGCAGTCAAGCTGACAGATGAGACCTTACCGATCAGGCCAAGTGGCATGCTGGTCCTGGATGGTGAGATTGCCACCGGGAGCAGCCCTTCTGCGTGCAGCCTGCTGAAGAGCCAGTTCCTCCTTACTGGTGAGAGTCACTTTATATAATCTCTGTCACAGGCAGGGTGTTGGGGCGTCCATGAGCGGAAAACCCAGCTGACAGCTGTTTAACGCGTGGCGGAGCCGATGGAGGACACCTGGAGCAGTGGGAAGAAAGGAGACGGCAAACTTCCCACCCACAGCCCAATCCGTATCACCCCCAGCTCACTCAAGAAAAGGAGAGAGGCACAAACCGGAGGGAAAGGAGCCACACTCTCGTCCTGGCTGGAGATGAAGAGCACATCGGGCAGCGCTAGATCTCCTCTCTCAGCTGTTAACACCTGATCCTCATGTCCACCGCAAGCCCTTCCTCACCTTGTGAACCAGACCCTTAGTGGACATGTGCGGAACCCCAGTACAGGTGGTTGAAGGACAGGATCACCGATCTGTTCAAACCTCAGATCAGAATGAATACTGCTCTCACCTAAGTTCCAAGGTCTCGCTCCTGCCACCCACGGTGCATTGTTCCCTCCCATCTCTCAAGGCTTTCACAGGCCCCACTTCCAGGGCTACGCTACCAGGAGGTCCAGCAGCACAGGCAGCAGCCTTCCATCACACACGCGACGCGCTCTCACTACGGCACGACACGTTGCAACGTGGTTTCCACTGATGCACCATAACTGATGCCCACGAACCACCGGATGCCATACCCGACGTCCACTGATGCCACCCACAACCGTCTCACCCAGATTGGCAGCGACCAGACAGCCACACTTACATTGCTCTTCTACACCCCACAGCCAAGCCCGGCCTCAGTACATCTTCGTCGTACTGGGGCTGACAGCCATGGCATGGAGGAAGGGGCTTGCTCACATCGACAGGGCTTAGCCAGTGTCCTGAGAGCTTCCTCAACCATCCGTCACGCTGTTTGTCCTCTCAGGGCCAGGACACCCCAGTGGGGGCTTCAGATCAGGCACTCCAGCAAGGCATACCTCACAGCACTGGACCCGTTTCAACCTGAGACTGGAGACACAAGCATCTGAACCTCTGAGTGCCACGCACGAAGAGTGCAGGAGACTGGGTGGCTACATTGTTAGATATATATATATATATAGGAGATAATTTTCTTTTACAGCTTGTTATTAATAAAGATTATCTTTGCTTCACACACTTGCTTCATTTATTTTAGTAAATAAAGGTTTTGGCATCAGAAATTTTTAAATAGATGAAGGACTTAGAAATCATTGGAATATTGGACTTTATATATTAAAACTTTGAAATTAATTTTAAAGAATAAATGTATTTTTGTGGAAAAGAAAAACTGTTTTTGATATTAAAGACATAATAAATCAAGCAACTTATAATGACATTCAGAAATATACATAGGAACTGCAGTCTGTTCCCAAAAGAGGCTGTTACAAAAAATGATACGCAACACAGCATATCCAAAAACAACATAAACAAGTATTTGGACAAGATTTTTTCACTAAACATAAAATATCCTGGATGAGGCTTTAAAAATTAAGAAGGAAATAAAAATGACAATCCCATAAAGTAATTGGTATATTTTTTGTTGTAGTTATAAAAGAGTCTGTTGTAAAGTTTTGAAGAAATTTGAAGCAAGTATCAATAATCATCATAAGGGATTAAAGAACAAAATTGTTTTATGTTAAAAGAAGGAATACAAAATCAGTTTATTTGACCAGGGTTAAAAGGGAGCATTTTGCAATTTTGGGTGGGTTTTTCTTTTTCTTTTTAATTTTCTGACATCTGACTGGAAAAATGTTTATGTATTGGACCTACTTAACTAAATATGGTATTTAGACTTTCCCCCTACATTATGTATCCTAGTCCTTTTACTTAAAAAGCTTGGACTGCTTGTGTGCTTGTTCTATTTAAAGGAAATATTATCAATCTTTGTTATGTTAAATTCCAGTCTTTTGTTTATATTAAGATACTGGGATTCCTTTTTGCCTTCCAAATGTGAATTTGCTTAGAATTGAGATACGTTTATTTGAATGTGACATATTGTTATTTGGGGATTTTATTTATTTTTGTTCACACTAGGATATTGGGACCACTTACCATTTTTAAATGTGGATTTGCTTACAGCTAAAAAATAAGATGTGGAATGTTTAGTTTTACGTATCTATCTGGATATGTAAATCTATCTGGACATTTTGCTTTATCTGGACATTTTGCTGACACCTGGATTGGAAATATGTTACCTATTGTATATGTCTATGTCTAAGAGATTAATTATTGGATGAGGAGTTTTATATTTGTTAATTAAGAGATGAAAAGATAGTGAAATTTTTATCCTTGGTTTGAGTTTAGGAAGTTGCTTTCTTAGGAATTTTTCTTTTTATTTCTCTTTCTCTTTCTCCTTTGCTTTCTTGTACCTCTATCTTGTACAAAAAAAGAAACTTTGATTTCAAATGCAAAGAAGTCAATAGTAAGAATTCTATTATTGAAAAAGAAACTTTGCTACTGATTGATAGTATATAGCTTTCCTTTATATACCACTGATGTTTTTCTGCTCAGAAACTCTGTTTCGCTGTTTGTTATATGTGGCACTTATATTAAGGGTTGTCTGATATATAGAGGGTCCCCATTGCATCCCATAGTCTTCAAGCAGCTTGCAAATGTAATCTTGGATCTTCTTCCTGTTTAATTTTTGGCAAAGAGTGGAGAACAATCATAGTGTCAAAATAATGGATATGTTCAAAAACGGGACAAATGAAGCTTCAGGTAACTACAGATCAGTCAGCTAGATGTCGGTACCAGGAAAAACTCTGAAATAAGATCATTAAATAGTTTACTGATGAGCATTTTGCAAAGAATGCACTGCTTGACAAGAGTGAACAAGGATTTATCAACAATATGTCATGCCAAATTAACTTTATTTAGTCATTTTATCTTTGAGTGGCCGTTTAGTTGAACATGGGAGTATGGTAGACTTACTATAAGTGTGTCCTGACTTCAGCAAAGCATTTGACAAAATTTTCCATGATATTCTGGTAGACAAGATGGCAAAGTGTAGGCCGGGTAATGCTTCTATTAGATCGATATAGGAATGGTTGAATAAAAATAGCACTTAGACTTATATACTGCTTCATAACACACTCTGAATGGTATTGTATTGTATTGTATTGAAATACATTGTATTGCCCCCAATCATCTGGATCCTCATTTCATCAACTTGGATGTAAGGTTGTGTCAACCTTGAGTCGGTGAGAATCAAACTGCTGGCAGTTGGAAGAATTAGCCTGCAATACTGCAGTCTAATCACTGCACCCCCACGGCTCTCACTGATTAAGTATATCCAGTAAAATTATTGAGAGGAGTGGTGTACCTGCTCTACATCTTGAATAAGGTCAGGAAATATGATTATCAAATTTAAAGTTGATTAAATATGACTGTATGGAGACAAATACAGGAGAAGTATTTGGTATTTTTAGCCTGGGGAAGAGAAGATTAAAGACAGACATGTCTTCTAGTATTTAAAGAAGCTGATGGGGAAGAATTTTTCAGAGTTGTTCCAGAAAACAAGAAACAATGGGTTTATACTAGAGGGAAATAGATTTCAGTTGGATACAGGAAAATTTCCACTCTATAATACAATCTTGAGGCAGTTATATTTGTGTAGAAATAACTGTGGAGATGCTATTTGAAACTTTGGCTGAAAAAGCATTTGAAGCTTTAAAAAGGGTTTCCAGATAATTCAAGCCTGCAAAGAAAATATAGCTTTTCTATTGTTAACATTGGAGATTGAGTGATGCTCTCCAGTTTTACCTAAGCTTTTTATATACATCAATCTATATGATAATTTCCTTTTAGAATGACAGCAAAGCACAGTTGCACCAATATTTACAAAACTGAATTATCTAATCCTAGTAATTATCTACAGCCTATTGCAACCTCTGAATATTTACATGCTATCTATTTCATATATTCAAGACTGGAATATATGTTATTTATGATAGAGATTAGAATGAATATAAGTAAAAATGATCAGGTCTCTGTTTTATTTAAGATTCAACTTAGTATTCCACACCAGCTTTTAACTGGTTTTTCATCAGTTTTTCATTTACCAAATAGGAATTTTTAGTGTCAGTCACTGATCATAACTAATATATACGAAATATGACTTGGATTTATGCTGATATTGCAGTAACCATGCATAATTGCTATACAAAGAACATTAACTAAAGCCATCTATATTGACTGAAGGATAAAATAAGGATAAATTTTGTCCCTGTTGCTCTTAAAATGACCTTGTACTGCCAGCTGTCATTCCTCAAACCCTGTAGAACAGATTTCCTTCTGTATACGTCACTTGATTTGACATGGCAAAACTAAGGATTGAAAAGGATTCTGTGCTGCTCCCTTCAACTCAGTTCCACATAAAGAAAGAAACAATGGGAGCGAAACCGGGTAGTCTCTTTTGGGGCTGAAGCATACAGTACTGAAATTAAGATGGAACAGACAAAACCCTTGTCAGTTTCACTCCTTTTACCTTGACTGAGCTGACCTGGCTGGCTGGGGAGCTGCAAAGCTTTCAGATTTCCATTTTCCTTATATAATATTAGTGGCATAAAACAAATAAACAGAACAACAAAATGAAATAAAATAAACCTGTTCAGGCATGCCATATTAAGTTCAACCAGCTCTGTTCCTTAACCCTGCCAAATTTATGTAAGCACATCAGTCTAAAACAGTTTCCAGATTGGCACAGAAGCCTTATGTAGAAGTGCACAGAGTTATGTATTTGCTCTTGCAGGGAGAATAGCTTCTCCCTCCACCACTCCTCCTCCTCTTTTTTTTTTAAGAGCATAATAATGTTTTCAATCTGAAACATCTCAAGCTTAAAATTAGAATGCCATGAGCTTAGTACTGTGGCAATTCTACTGAGGACAGAATGGCTGTTTCAAACTCAAAATGCTTTGAATTCAAAATGTTGGACACTACTACATTTGTCTCTTAACTAAAACTGCAACTATATTAAGAAACAGCCTCTATTTCTGACTCCAGCCCCATGTACAGAAATGGCTCCAACGACATACACCACTTAACTGTAACTTACTGTTAAGTAACTACTCCAAGCCACAACAAAGCCCTAGCCTCCTGTCTGTAAGAACAAGAAGAGGTTTGGAAGATCCAGAGCTCAGGAGCTTGGAGCCAAGACCCAACACCCCTCCAAAAGAACGCCAGGAAGAATGGAAAAATAATTATACCCTGTTCACATCAATGAGATCAAACCAGCTTGATAATATTCCTCAATTTCACCGCTACTTTACACTGATGAATTTATTTTTATTTCCTAAATAGTATCACTGTATCCTGTCTTGAACTGAATATATTTGTAGGGTAGTACAATCATTCAGTCATTCAATCAATCATTCATTTTTAGATATATATTCTGTACAGAAATTTTTATTTGGTGGAATGTACAATAGATCCAGTTTCTCTATCTATCGATCTATCTATCTATCTATCTATCTATCTATCTATCTATCTATCTATCTATCTATCTATCTATATCTCTATCTCTCATCCATCTCTCATTTATATTATAAAGAAAAACAAAAATCTGGGAAGGACACAGATCTCAGAGTCTTGGTACTTCTTCTAGGTGTTTTCATTCTAATAACATTCACTTACTTCTTGTGTTCTTTATGGGTGCAGATTAAGCCAGTGTTATTAAATGATATTGGCTGAAACAACAAAGAAAGGGAAATTGGGTGCAAGTTTTGTGTCGAAGAGTTATAGTCTACTGAACCAAATCTAAACAATCATTTATTTTTAAAATCATTAGGTTAGGATAGCTTTAAGTGATTCCTATTTCTCAACCTATCATCTCAAAATCACTAAGTGAAGAGTATACTGTTTTGAGATGTTGACCTTTCTTCAGAATTAGAGGGCATTTATAGTCTTTAGATTCCAGAGTGCTTTGCTTGAGGCATCATACTTAGAAATATCAAACATTCATAATATTGTTATATGTTTTAATATAAACAGGATGGTACAAAAATATAGATCTGAACAGAGATAAAATCATATGATTATGAATTCATTTTATTCAGATCTGTATTTTGGACTAACTTTTTTGTTCACAAAATCCTCACCTTATTTGTATTTTATTGTTGCCATCCTTGCATAAAATCTCTTTGCTTTCTATTAATTTTCTTAACATCTGTTGTCCTCCTCTTCAAAGAAAAGAAATTCCAATGGTAGATCATAGCTGAAACTTGGACTGAAATGAAACCCAAGATTGTTGATTGTTTTTCCCTCTCTACTTAGATCCCAGAGAAAAATCTTTATTATATCTCTTAGAACAAACCACTTTACCTAAGGTATAATGATGGAAATATTGGACAACTAGTTTACTTGCTCTAGGTTAGCCTGGGAAATAAAAAGAATCACCCTGGAAGAAGGCAACCAGGAATCACTTGTCTACCATTGCTAAGAAAATTACATGGAGTGAAGCCTGATTGGAAGTGTGTTCAAGCATACAACTGTGTTTAACCCTACAATGGTAGTAAGTATCCAATTTAGTTAACTTATTTTTGAGCATTTTAATTATTTTATTTGCAAACATGTTCATATTCCTATCTCCTTATCTAAGGAGAGGTGAAAAATTGGCAAAGTCTTGACCTAAAGAACAAAGTCTCCTGCTTATGCTCTGATGAAATTACATTTTCACCAAGTCTTGGAGAGTGGAGACTGCACCAAGCTGAGAGGACAGGGGCATAGAGAAACACCAGAATCCAAGGAGGGCTATCATAGGGGTAATGGTTTATTTTTGAGGAATCAGGAACTTCTGCCAAGTAGACCATGTCCTGCTTCAGGAGAATTAGTTCTGGTTGAACTTGTATGAGGGCTTGAAAGCTTCCTTTATAAAAGTTTCTCTTTGTGACCAGTTTGCTACTGGATCCTCCTCCTCCTCTTTATTTTAGTAAATGGCTGCCCAACCAGTGGATTCACATCAGCCATCCAACCAATGAATTCTCAACGTCTTGTACATTTATAACAGGGAAAATAGGAGGTGGAGGCCTAAAGAATTTACATCACCTTGAGTTGATCAAAAATAAAGATGAGATAAAAATCAAATGAGTAAATAGATAATAAATTGATAAATCAATAATGGCTTCTCAATCATAAACCTGAAAAATGTGGCTTTGTGGATAACTGACTTCTTCTAATAACTCTATAACACCTTGCTGCTTGACTCTTAGAAGTTGTTACTTATACCTTGTCTGTGAATCTTGATCTCTGAATTGTTCCTCAACCCCATTTTTCCTGCTAACTCTGCTGTGATGAAACTTGGACAATTCAATCCCAGACTGTGTGTGCTTAAGCTTTAGCTTGTTACCACAGATATTTAAGACAGCAAAGTTCCATAATCTGATAGTATGTTTTAATTTTATTCAACCTTTTATTGAGCCGATGTTATTCAGCGTGGATAGGGTTATGATCACAGATCAAAATACAAGAGAGCAATTGAATGGCACTTCTAATTTTCAATATGAATAGAAACTTTAGGGTGCCGCATAAGCATGACTATAGTCTACTCAGCTGTAAATTGGTACCTAGACTTGTGGGGAGTGTAATAAAACCTAAGAATTTGGACTGTGTAGTCTGAGACTTGGTCTACCAGAATTTGATAAAGAATTCATGGGGATATCCAGGGATTTTCCTAATTATAAGTAATGCCATACTTTTGCGACTATCTTTATAAAAAAAAAATTACAATGCTGTAAGTAGAATACTCATGTTATGCCTACTTTTTTTTTTAATATAACATGCTATTGTGAACAATAGTCCACAAGGCGTGACACTAAATATCAAGATCATGCATACAATGCTGTGCACTAATACATGACAACCTCACGGCCCTAATCAGGGTTCACAGGCAGACTTAAAGAAGAATAATGACAAAAAAGAAAAAAGTGGGGCCTAATAAATAATATTACTATACAATCTAGAAGAAAGGTGGTTTGTGGGACGCGGACTCTTGAATGACAGAGACCCTCTGTCACTAATTATGCCTACAATGTCTTCTGGTAAGCTGTTCCAGACTCTGACTGCAGTGTGTTACAAAACTCCTGCCAGTTGAGTGTGTTTCTGGACTGGGTTCCACCAAGAAGCATGTCCTCGGAGTTGACACACTAGAGCGAGTTGTTTTTCTCGTTGTATAAAGTGGGGAACCAGCTTTTCAGTCTGAGGGCAGAGGCCCGTCTGCATTTTGTAGCAGAGCACTGACAGCTGCAACTTGATATCTATGGTGAAGTGAAGGAATATTGAAGTTGGAGCGTGCCTCGTCCTCATTTATTCCGATTATGCGTAGGGCCTTTTCTGTTACGATCAAGTACGTTGAAGTACTGGTAAGAGAGCATTCAGCCAGCACAAGAGAGGCGTATTCCATGATACTGCTTATCTGGGCCCTTGTACACTGTGGCTCTCCAGGGCATCCAGTTAGATGCTATCCTCCTAAGAGCACCAAGTCTCTGTCCGCTCTGACGAAAATGTTCCTGATGTGCTTATTCCAGGTTGAGCTTCTTGTCAACCGTGGTGCCCAGTATCTCCAGTTCGTCTACCTCGTGATTTTTTTGTGTTTCCAAAAGTTGCAAGTCTACCCTCGATGGTTGTCTCTTTCTTGATATTGTTAGAGCCTTGCACTTGGCTGGCTCAAAAGACACCCCAATTAATCAGCCACATTGCTTCATGTTTTCCAGGTCTCTTTTAGGCTTGCATTAACTGGCTCGCTCTCCTGATGATCTAATTTCACCAGACAGGGTGGAGGTCATCAGCATACAGATATAAGGGCATTCTACAAGATCACCAGGTCATCACATGACAGACTGAGAACAGCAGGGGACCTAGAACTGATCCCTGTGTACTGAAGCATTGATGGATGTAAGTTGTGGAATGACTGGCCTGATAAGACAACCTTTATTGATCTATCTGACAGGTAGCTTTCAATCCAGCTGCGCAGTTTTCCTCTGATACCCCTTCCCTTCCATGCTTGAACAGAGGCTGTTGTGGCCAGACCTTGCCAAACAGCTCCCTTCGATTCCAGCGCAGTGATGTCGAAACATTCATTCCCTCTGTCTAGTGTGTTAGACCATTGTTCAGAGAGGAGGGTTAGCAGATCTGCAGTACTGTGGTGAGGTCTAAAGCCAAATTGTCTGTCTGAGATATGATGATGCTTGAATAAGTATTTATACAGTATTTGAATATCTACAGTTAATAGGAAACAGTGCTTCAGCTGATTCTGTGAGCATACTATCTGGCAACCATATACTTCATTGTTTTAACACATTTCTTGTCAAACCAGGGTTTTTCATTACAGAACCAGGGTGTGTCAGTGTTTATTTACAAATTGTCACAAATATGTCTTGCAGCACCACGAGTATTGTGATGCTTTTGGTGTATGGAAAAATATTTACTTTTCTCAACCACTTGATTATAAGAACTCATTTCTGCATTTAAACATGGGAGGGTCAAATAACTTTCTAAGACAGAAGATGATTATTTATTCATTTTGAAGTTGTCCAAATAGTGAAAGAGGATTCTAGCTGGCAGTGTTAAGTTGTCCAAATAGTGTAAGAAGACATCATTCATTTTTGAACCATTGATGGCACTCACAGTAGCTCTTGGTCAATCCCCACTTTCAGTAATTTACATCTAAAAAGATTTCACTTATATTTTTTAGATGTAAATTACTGAAAGAAGGATCTTGCAAGAAAGCTGCATGTCTTATTTGACTAATAGGTTACAGTGGCATACATTTTGTTCAGTTGGAGAAAATGTGGGTGGTGGTGCTACTGGAATCATTTAAAAGTTATATTTTATTATGCTAAGTAATTTATTTATTTTATTATGCTAAACTAATCAAAACAATAGTATACAACAGCTTTAAAGAAACAATACGAGTTCAAAATTGTTAAGCATTGCCATTTTTTAAAATGGGAAATAGTATAGAGGAAGCGGAGGCTGAGAAATTATATTATCAATGTAGGTTAAATATCAGCAGCCTTAGCTAGGCAAAATTATGTGCTTTATCTCCCTTTAGTATTGTATGCCAGAAAATTATTTCATTTTCTTTTATTTATTCATATGTTCACCCAGCCAAGGATTGTACTGTAATATAGCAAATAAAGTAGATACTAGGTTTTAAAGGATTAGTTAACTGGACTAGATTAGTTCAAACATATTTTATGCTACTTTAAGTTTACCTACTTATTTATTTATTTACATATGCATAGTTCCTCTCTTTTTTGTACTGGTCACTGACTGAAAAAATGTTTGTTCGATTTGTTCAGCAAGTTCAAAGTTAAAGTAAAGGATTATATATGAGAACCTTACCCTAGCATTAAAGTCACCTCCTATAGCTGCTAGTATTTCCAGGGAATTGACTCATAAATTTATTGTCAAATTTATGAGCCTGCAGTATCATTCTTGAATAGTAGTTGGATACAGATAACAGAAAGAATATACACAGTTATTAGTAAAAGGCTGCAAACTCTAAATGTAAATCATGCAATTGTTTCACAGTCTTTAATTGGAGCTCTTTAGCATGTGACATTTAGGTTTGATGGAAATAAAAGTAGCGGATCCTTGTCTGGCATTTCTCCCAATTTCATTTTGCCTGATGAATATCTATCTATCCGTCTGCATTTTGCCTCATAATCAGCTTCCTGGACAAAGATGAGCTCAAATTTGAGAATGCATTAACACAAATGCTCAGTCAGGGGGAGCAATTATGCTACAATTGTTTTATCTGAGCTACAGGAAAACAAAACAGCCCCGGCCTATGGCCCAATGCACCAGGAATTTCATTCCTTGGTTTCAGAAGGTTAAACTTTCTTCCTGCCTTAGGAGTTTTTAGGTTGTTTTTTCACAACAATATTGCTTTCCCTGGAATGAAACTTTACCATAAACTTTTGGTACTAAATGGCTTCTTGATCTTCTCAAACTGGTCTTTGATTTCATTTACAGATTTGTGCTCAGGATCAGAATTAAGGTTGAATGGAGTCTCTGTTGTAAGACTACCATCTTGTTTATGTTTTCATCTAGATTAATTTCACTGGGGAGGGCAGTGGGAAGAGTCTAAGGGTTAAATGCCATATACTCCATGGCACTGATGAGGGACTTGTTTCTTGAATCAATGCTTTTTTTCTCTGTTTTATTAAATCTGTTAATAAATTCTGGAAAATTTACAGATTTGAATAAAAAAAACAACCCAGAACTGAGCAGATTATCTTCTGACAGAGGCTTCCTGGTAAATTACTTCTGGTCTGCTCTCAATTAATATAATTATCACTAAGAGCAATTTGCTTGTGGAGCAGACTGCCAAAAGAGCTTTTCTAATTTATGCACAGAATTGATTTACATGAGTCAGTCACAAATGAGATAACAAATTGTTCACCTTCTATACTTCTACTTGTGTCTGATCTCATGGAGGGATTATTTTTTATATCTATGTTCATCTTCAAGAGAACTTCTTTTTCATTTTGCTTGATTTGCATGGATTCTTAATGTATTTATATTTGTTTTTTTTAATGTCTCCTATATTTCAACATATGACCTTGAAGGCTGTATTTGCAACAAAATTGGGGAATAAAAGCTAGATCATGGGATAACCTTGAAAAATAAGGGATCATGCGATTTGAAATTTCCATAGGCATTTGTTCATTATTAGAAACATTGGGGAGAAAGTGAGGTGTTAGAGCATAATTTCATTTTTTTAAAAATGATGAAAAAGGCATCCCCCTCTTTCCTGATGTTTTCTATTGAATTGGAAACAATGCCTGAATTTCAGATTGATTACTTCTCTCCCTTTCTTTCATCTATTCACTCTTTTGCCAAATATTTTTCTTCTGCCATTATATTATTTAGATCTGTACCTTCCAGATTATTTGTTTGAAAGGTTTTGTAGAAATGAATGAAAACATGTTTAATTCATCATGAAATTGCTCAAAGATGGAGATCACTGTGACATTAGCAGTTCAAACATCGATGTGAAATACATTGGGAGAGTATGGACATGGTTTAATCTTGGGATGGTATCATTCTTGTACACGCTCAAGGCAATTAATATATCTTCTTGTCGTCCTTCCATATTTTTTCTGTCACATAAAAAAGCAAGCACATCATACTTATTAAGAGACAGAAAACCCTTTAACCCTTCCAATCATTAACCAAGTGTCAATTTCAAGCTGATTTGCCACGCAGGTGAAAGCTTGTCCTATAATTCTTCTGGTTTTTATTTTGCTTTCAATCATGTCAAACATCTCCTGTCTCCAACATCAGAGGGTCCAGGCTTACATTTCAGAGAGGTGAAAACAAAGGAAGGGCATGCAATTTTGTAATTGACACATGATTGGCACATGAGTTGATGAATGAATTTGTAGATCTCAAAATGAATTTTCTTAAATTCTTCCCCTGACCATCACTGTGGAACTAATCTTCATTTTGCTGTTGAATTCAGATCCTTGTGGTTTTTTTTGCTCTTGTTTATTGCAATCTAATGTTTATTTGAAATAAGTCTTTCCTTGACCAGTATTGCAAACTTAACCTTTAAGGCCGTGTCACACTGCACCAACGGATGCAAAGAGAAAGTAAAACGGACAAAAAAGCTTTCCATCCGTTTGAAA
>BHFT01031424.1:0-11220 GCA_004320025.1 Laticauda laticaudata | reverse complement strand
TACAAGAGAATTGCTTTGAATCCTTGTTTCTTGAAGCCGTGTGACCGAATGGTCATTAAAACATGGGATCAATAACTTGATACAGATTCAATAATTACTTGCAATGATTTTGCAGCAAAGTAAGAATTCCTAGATCAACTAACTGGAATATGCTTTCATGCTTACTTCTAGCACACTTAAAATTTGAAATTCTTGATATGAACAAGATTGGGAAACAGGGCCTGTCCATCATGTTCGAGTTAAGAAAGTAGTATGCCAAAGTTAATCATGCCGAATAATGGATGACAATTAACCTGAACTCTTCAATCTACTTACTCACAATATTTATGACAGCCTACATGCCCTTGATTATGATCCATGTTTAGTCAATAAATTTGCCAGAAGATGTACATTCTTAATGCATCAACTATCACATTGACATTTTTTTTACTGACCTACTTTATATTTTTCCATATTAATATAGTGGGAGTAGAAGACGCGAAACGGAAGCAAAGCCAAGTTAAGGCCCGCTGTCACACTGCAACCAAAAACGGAGAAAGAGATGTAAAACGGAGGAAAACACTTGCCATCGTTGAGTTGAACGTTGATGCTTCGTTCTTATACTCGAACTTGTCATCCGTTTTGCTTTTCTCTAATTCGCGTCAGCAGTCGTCGCTATTGATGTTTCAATGCCGCTCAGAGCGGTTTTGAGCTGCTCAAAACTTTTGAGCGGAAAACATGTAGTCCAATGTGGTCGTGTCTGCATGGCCGCTAGGGCGAGTACGGGGAATCCGTTCTGCATCCGTCTACGCATCCCTATATCCGCTTAGAACATCTTGCTGTGCAGATCGAGCAACTCAATCGCTCCAGTGGTAAGATGGACACAGGGAGGAAGTGGAACGGATGATGAACGGAACGCGCAGCGTTAGTTAGCACGGACGGAGGAAAGGATGAAAAGCGGATGCAGCACAGCAAAGAAAGCATTTTAGAAATATGGAAAAAACTGTTCGCACAGGCGACCTTATCTCGGATATTAAGGATGCTATAGAGGACTGCTAGAGAATTGGCAAAGGGACACATAGGGGAAAACCTATATTGCCTATAAAAAGGAGGGAGCAACTCACTGATCTCACTTTCAGACCAGCAGCCTTGCTGTGCGAGTACGCTCTGCAGCTTCAATCTGCCTTTCCTCTTTCCACAGCATCCATTTGGATCGGTCCACCATGGATCGTAGACGAAACTGTGCCGTTTTGGTAAGCACCAACCTTCTGCAACAGTGCGAAGCCGATCTACGAGGCTCTGTGACTCTGACTACGGAGGAAAAAGTAAGGTGGCCAAGAAGCATCTGGGTCGGAAAGATGGGATTCGGGAGAGAGCAGAAGTATGACTGTACAACAAGCTGGATGCGTGAGCTTGAGGGAAGCGAATTACACTCGTAGCATTCCCAGAACTTCATGAGGAGCCCTCCAAGCCAATGTTTGATGAAGTCTGGTGCAGCGGCTGACACCCAGGTTGACAAGACAGAGCCACCAACTTCCAGCCCAGCCTGGAACCCTGGGCTCAAGGTGCACTGACTTCTGCGCCACCTGGCCTCAAGGGGACCACTACAGGAAAGATACGAGTATGGCTGGAGGTTGCCACACAAACACGCGTCGAGCATTGTGGTCAGAGAAGTAGTCAGGCCGATCATGCAAAGAAGTACCTCGGAGGAGCCTCCTCCAGTGCCTCCACTTGAAGAAGGGCTGTAAGAAGTTGCAGAATACGTGGAATCGAGAAGTGGAACTTCCCCAGCATCGTTGGACCATAGATGCTGTGAAGCAGCGTTGCCTGCAAAGCACCAGCCAAGTCAGGTCACCTTATTTAACTACAAGGAGCTTCGTTCAGGAATCGTCCTCTTCGCCATGGTCGATGGCTGACCTACGTTCATGGGTACATCGATGCTTCAGGCAAACGGGTCATGTTCATGATGCCAGGCTTATACAAACGCCAGTGACCCTTCAAGGAGGGCCTGGAATGCAACTCATCATGGGCTTCGCAGATCGAGACCGCCGCTGCCCAATGATCACGCCAAGATGTGCCCCTACTTCATTGTTTGGTGATGACGCCTTCTCCCTCAGAACCTACCTCGATTGAAGGCCCTAACGTCCGACTCCGTGCACCGCGTGGAAGAGAGGATCTTCAACTACAGGCTGTCCAGGGCAAGACGGGTGGGTGGGAGAATGCGCTTGGCATCTGGCCATACGAGGTTCCAGGTACTTCTCACATCATGCGACGCATCGCTCAGAGACCGTGAGGAGGATGTGGAAGCTTGGCTGCATCGTGCACAATCGTTCATGCGCACCCGCTACCCAGTTCTTGCAGAACAGGCTTCGTGACCTCAGGCAAGGCAATGGGGACATGGAGCCTGGGAATGGGAGGCAGGGCGAAACCGTGATAGGACATCAGGATGGTGTAAGGCGCCCAACGGAGCTGCACGTTGAAGGAAGAAGCAGCAAACCTCCTCGAAACAGACTGGTGCAACTCCCCAGCTGGAGCAGGTGGAGTGGCAAGACAGGATTGGTAGGATCGATTAATGCGATGGCTTTCCTTGCAGCCTGTTCATCCAGCTGATGAGATTGGGCCATGTGATGTTTGGGTGGCGCCTACAATGAACAGGGGCCATGTAAGTAAAGAGTTGTGCTGTATGTTGACATGTATGATCAAGTGCTTACGATTAGTATTGGAGTAATGAAGGGCCAGTAGGTGTGGCACCTGGGAGGGTGGACGCATTGACAGTCCCACTATTGCTCTGGCACTGGAGGTTATCTATCCACAGGTATCTGTAACCCATCCCAAAAGTATCCCTCGCCCATCCCACA
Organism: Laticauda laticaudata; assembly: GCA_004320025.1. Classification (NCBI taxonomy): domain Eukaryota; kingdom Metazoa; phylum Chordata; class Lepidosauria; order Squamata; family Elapidae; genus Laticauda; species Laticauda laticaudata. The sequence goes on along the minus strand of BHFT01031424.1, from coordinate 8,383 downwards.
GCTAGCTTACGCCATCCCACAGGTATCCCTTGGGCTCATCCCACTGCTGATTCTTGAAAGCCATCCACAAGCAGCAAAAGGGCTTAAACGCATTTCTAAGGTTTCCACAAGACTTGTGCTATTGACATAAATAAATGAAGCAAGTTGGTGCTGATAAGCAAGATAACTTTATTTAATCCACAAGGCCTGGTAAAGAAGAAAAATGTACCCAGTGAATGTGTCCAAATGTAAAACTGCAGGTTAGCATACCCAAGTCTCTGGCCACTCCTCTTGTCGAGTCGGAGGTGTAGCCCAGTCTCAGTGGCGTGAAGGGTCGAGGTGCTCGTGGGGAGGTGGCTGGCTGCTGGAGTGTGGTCTGAAGCGCGGCACTGGGTGCCTGGCCCCGAGAGGACAGACAGTGACGGCTGTGTTGAGGAAGCTCTGCGGACAGCGTGCTCCCCCAGTTGATGTTGAGAGATTCCTGTCCTCCATGCCATGCGGGTGTCAGCCCGCAGTTGACCGACGAACAGATGTACGTGAGGCGGGCTTGGCTGTGGGTGCGAAGAAGGAGCAGTGTTAGGTGGGGTGGTCTGGTCTGCCAGGCTGGGTGAGTATGGCATTGGTGGATCTGTAGGCGTCGGTGCATCGGTCAGCATCGGTGCGGCTCGATGTGGCGGTGGGAGGCATCGGTGGAACCGGTGGCAGACGGTGGCGTCCGATAACTACTGTGCCTGGAGCTGGAAGGCTGGCTGCCTGTGCTGCTGGAAGCCTCCTGGTAGCGTAGCCCTGGTTAGTTAGAGGGCCGTGGAAAGCCTCTGGAATGGGAGGAGACATCACCTTGGGTGGGGAGCGAGACCTGGACTGGTGGTGACAGGTTCCTGGATTCGTGAGAAGGAGTTGTGGAAGCAGATCGGTGATCCGTGTCCTTCACCACTTGTTACTGGGGTTCCACCATGTCCGATAAGGTTCGTGGTTGAACGGATAGGTTGAGAAGGGCTATGCGGGTGTGGAGGATGAGAGTCAGTAGTGCAGACGCAGCTAGAAAGGAGCGATCTACGCTACTCCTGATTGCGTGTCTCTTATCGTCCAGCGAGGACCATGCTGGCTCTGTCTCTCCGGCTTTGACCTCTCTGCGCTTTTCTGTGGAGGTGGAGGCTGGGGTGGATGCGGTGTTGGACTTGGTGGTGGGAGAGTGCCGGTTCTCCTTTCTCCACTGCGTCAGGGGGTCCTCCACCGTGCTCTGGCACGGTTTAGTACAGCTTCGGGGATGGTCTCCGTCGTGGCTACGCTCCACAAGACACCTGCCTGGAGAGAGGAGCTGAGCTCTACTGAGGGGCCCCCGGAAGAAAAAAAAAGAAGGACACTGGCTCTCAGCATAGCTGCCTGAGAAGGAGAGAGTTTGTGAGGGGAGTCCTGCTTCCTCGGCTGGCAGATCCACCCTCCAGGAAGCTGGCCACTTGGCTGACGTAGGTCTCTCTGTCCTGTCAGCATTGACCGGCGCTGCCAGATTTCTTGACGTGCAGCTCCCGTACCAGGTGTGCTGTGCTTCCACCACCGAGGCTGCGAAGTAGCTCCGACTGAGTGTAGTCCGCCGGTTTTACGTCAGCAGCTGCTGTTCCTGAAGCTGTCCTCGTCTGCCGTGTTTGCCACGTGTAGAGTCCGGAGTCTCAGACCAGCATAGATTACGTCATTCTATCTCTATAAGCCACTCCAGCACCTCATCCTGCCGTGTTACCTCCTAAATGCGTAGTATTGCCGGATCCTCTCCGTTCCTCGCCGTATGCTCTTCCTCCTTTGGCAGGACGCAGATGGGCCACTCGATCAGAGAGGGACTGTCGGCACGTCTTTTGTAGGGGCTGCGTCCTCCACACGACCAGCCAGCAGCAGCAGCAGGACTCATCATCGAATTCGACATCAGAGCAGCAGCGAAGCAGGCATCACAAGCAGGATCATCATCATATTCCATCATCGCACGAGGCAGCAGCAGCACACAGCAGGACATTCGATCAGGCAGCAGCAGTAGCAGCCAGGCCATGAGCTAGGGGACCAGGAGAGCATGAGCAGGACGACAGGACACAGCAGGACGAAGCAAGCCAGGAGCACGAGCAGTTATGAGCAAGTCCAGAGCATGAGCAGGAACCAGCGAGAGGAGCAGCAAGAGACGGAGATGGAGGCATGCTCTTCAGGCAAGAGTAAGCACCAGCATGAAGACGCACACGCGCCAGGAGCAGCATCAGCAGGAGTAAGACCGAGCACGAGCACCCACCAGAAGCGTCATATTCAGCTCCTCAGAAGCAGAAGCAGCAGAAGCCAGCCGCGTAGCCAGACGAGCCCGTGCGTTACAGAAAGCCGAGTGAGGGCCAGTGGGCGGAGGTGGCCCTGTTCGCTTTTGGCCAGGGCCTTGGCAGCAGATGGCTGGCAGGCTTTCTCTTTTTCCCAGTGGTTGTGGGGTTGGTGGCAGGCAGCAGGCTGGCAGGGAGGCAGGCACCGAAGGCTGGCACGGATCGGCAGGCCAGCAAGGCACGGCACCAAGGCTGAGGCAGGATGGGCTAGGCAGCGAGGCACTCAATGCGGTCTGGCTAGCAGGTCTTTCCTCAGCAGATGGACCTGATGCTTCCGAGCTGCTTCCCTTTATATATCCGCGGGGCTTGACGCAATCAAGATCCGCCTCCAGGATGCGCAATTAATCTGAAGGATCCGCTAGGCTTCCGCCTATAGGCTTCCGCGGTCTGCATCCGCGTTCATGTCCGCATCGTGCATACCGCGCTGTCTATCCAGATTCCCGATACCCACGCATCCCAGCATTCCTGACACTGCGTACATGCCGTTCCGTGGAAACCGCTGTTGCTGAGGCCTCAGCCGGAAGCCTTTGCGGATGTGGCCAATTCGCTGCTGGCCATTATCTGCTTTTCATCACGGCTAGCTTGGACACTCTGCCGATCGCTTTCCATCTTGCCTGCCGTCCTCCCCCCGGTCCGTTCCTTTCCGTGTTATCGCTCTGTTTATGGCAAATTTTCTGCCGTTTGAGAGCGAGATAACAAGACGGATGGACAGTTGAACATTTTTCTCGTCCGCTGTGTCCTTTTTACAAATGTTTTGCATCCGTTGGGCAGTGTGACAGGGCCTTTAGATATTAATTAGATATAGAGAAGTAATGTTTGCAAACAAAATACTACACTTTCCCTTTTGTTTGTTGTCAAGGTTCTTTTTCTTGCAACTGAAAAGTTCCTCTTTTTCATATTTACAAGCATTTTCAAGGATGATTTTAAAGTTACTTCAGGAGAGAGATCTACTGTTTAAGAAAATAAATTGAATTTTTCTGCTGCTTTTGCACCCAGCAAGACTTTAGAATTCCAGTCAGAAATAGTTCCTGGGTTGCCATTTGCTTAACAGAAGGATTGTCAATACCATAAAAGATAGCCGTCAGTGACAAGGAGGTATATTTAAAAAGCAATGCAAATAAATTGAGAGTAATAGTTGAATGGGAAGAGCATGCAATATCTTTAGAAAAGTAAGAGAAATCAAGGGGATTTTTTCTGCAAAGTTGGGCACACACACAAAAAGATCCAGAATGCAATTCCTATTGGAGAAAACTTACAGAAGAAATTGTATTAATATATAGAAGAACTGTGCAAAAGAGATGCCTACTTTGTGTTTCTGTGCAAATACTCCTCTCTCTCTCTCTCTCTCTCTCTCCCTCCCCCCCCCCCCCCNCCCCCCCCCCCCCCCCCATGTAAATATTTGATCACTGAATTAGAGACAAATTCTGGAAGTTGGATTAATGGATCCTTGAAAATATTGCTAATATCAATACTACAAAAGTTGATCAGAGACCAAAAAACAAAGATAATTCAGGTAAAATGCCCAAGACTTGAAAATATAAGATTTGTATTCCAGGTACAAAATGGGGCACTGCTAAAGAATGCTCATATCTAGTTCAACTTATTTTCTACTCAAATAGGACAATTGTTAAGGTTGTTAAAAAGTATTTATGTTCTTTTCTTTCAATAAAGTAGTCAAATTCGCATTTCATCCTTTCCTTGGCTTCAAAGTAGCAGCAGGCTACAGCAATTTCCCAGAATGGGAACCAGTTAACATAACATATCATACATCCAATAGTGGATCAAGAACATGAAGAGCTCGATAGCAGCTGCCTGAACATGAACCATGCTGCTGGCAAAAGAAATTGACACCTAGCAACATAGCAGGCTATCAGTCAAACTGGCCAACACAAGGAAATATAATGCTCATTATGAAAGACCCCCACTAGGGAAGAATATCATCCAATCTGACAATAACCTGCTTTCCCACAACATGGAAAATCCTATCAGACATCATTACTATACAGTTTTTTCTGCAATTATTAAGCAAATCACAGCAACATTTTTTAATATAAAATTTTAATTGGTTTTAAGACAAACATAAACAAACAAAACATAAAAACATCAAGCCATCCTCCATATATATACATACAGTGTGCCGGTTGGTTTACAAATCGTTTTGTGCTACCATTTCATAATCTTCAATTATAATTACATTATATATCCTCTCATACTTTCAATCAAATATCAAGGACATTAATATATTTATTAATCAATCATTGACTATACTTTTATTCATTCATGTTTTATAAAGTAATCGTATTTTACTTAGTTTATTTTTTAACAATTCATATTATCCTCCCAGATCTATCCTAGAATCATTTTGTAGATATAATTTAAAAAAAGAAAATACATCTTTATATTACTTTTATTATTTTTTGTCAAACTATCTACATATTTCATTATATGTTTTATTATCTAATCTCATGTGATAGAAATAGATCTTAAATTTTATAATTATTGTTTGATCATCTATGTCCGATAAATTATCAAATGTCATCTACATGCGCATTTCAGCATATTCCAATACTTTCTTCATGATTTCCTTCTGTGATGGTAATTCTTTCTCATTTTTCGCAGTTTTTTAGGCAATACAATCCTAGCCACTGTTTATATACATTTACATGTCAGATATTGCAGGAATATTTCAAATTTCAGTCAAAATTGCACATAATTTATTAAAAATTTATCCGTCGCGTTTTTCAAGTCTAATATGCTTATTTGTCAGATTTTTATCACAGGCCACAGAGAGCTGATTGTCCTAGGTGTGAAAGACCCTGATGTGAATTTAGTGCCAATATTATTTTTTAGCAATCCGAACATGTCTCACCCATATCAAAGAACTTATGGATATGGAAGCTCAGGTGTCTGATGACATTTCCAACACTTTTTGGACCTTATTTTCTTGGAAAATTTCTTGCTTATTCTTGGGGTCCAGTGTTTGGGAACGTTGCGTACCTTTGTAAAATTCAGTCTGATACTCAGGGATTATTTATATAGCTGTTAAATGATCAAATGAATTGTCATTTATAATACATTTTGGATGTACCACAATTTTTGCGCAATTTAATCTAAATCAATATCGCCATATTCCAATATTTCGTGTACCTCCAAGCTACATCAGTAGTTTGTTGTTTTTATAACTCATTGTTATCTTTATCTAATTTTTTATTCTAATAAATATCCTATTAACAGTTTTTTTAATCATCTTTTCATCAAGCAGCCTGTCAAAATCTTGATCTAAATCAAGTTCACAATTTCTATCATAAAAACCTCTTCTGTTTTACAATCTTTTATCATAACCTTGATTGTTTCTCGCGCATAATAGGAAACCAATTCATGCTTTGGTACCTTGTTCCTCTAATTTTTGCATGAGATTTAAGTTCACCCTTTTCATTCAGTATTTCGCCATAAAATCTAAGCCTGTTTGTTCCTTTTGTATATTATAGGATAAGAAAATGGCCTTTCATAGTTGATAACCAAACTGGAAATTTTCATAATTAACATGTGTTTTTTTAAAGTCTTCTCCCAATATTAATCACACGCCAATATATAATGGTCTTTCTAAAGTACCAATTCCCTGTGTTTCATTCCTTATACCGATAAAAAACGCATGCACCCAAGCAACAGAGAGTCACTTTGATCCTTCTAGATTTCAAGCAATCTCAGTATTTCTTAATGTTATCCCATCCTTTATCCCACATCAATTTCGTAGCTTGGTAGTACAACTCTACCCAATTAGACAAGGGCTCAACTCCTCCTCTATTCCAGTATCTTTGCAAAGTTTTAACTTTTATTCTCAGGTAATACTCATATACCTTGCCATGACTATATTTCAAACACGATTCTTATTTTAATCTTCAATATATTCTTTTCTCCAAGCTAATTTGAATTGTTTTGTAACCAATATAAAATTCTGGGTTATATATTGCATCTTGATTGTTGATATTTTCCCATTAGTGACAATTTGTTAAATTTCCCATTTCGCGCAGCTCTCAGCTGCGTATCTGCTGCTTAAGTTTTAATGATAATTATTCTCTTTTAGTGTACTCATCTGCTTGTATAATATATGCCCCAAGTATTGTGATCCTATTCGTGATCTCGATTTTCAATAGGTCTGCTAATTTGTTCCTTTGTCTTGATAACATGTTCTTTGGTCAGAATCTTTGTCTTCATTCTTTTATTTATTTTCAAAGCCAGCCACCTTTCCATATGCCTCTATCTTTTCTATCAATTTTGAAATGCTGTTTCTAGTGGGGAATCTTCTTAAGATGAAATACAAGTTATCTGTGAATGCTTTTGCAATTTAAATTCTTCCTTTTTAATTTTCATCCCTTTTATATCCTTTTCTCTTAATATTTCTGTTAAACACTTCCAAGAGTTAACCAGACAAACAACAAGGGTGACAGGCATCCTTGTCTTGTTCCTTTTTCTTATATCAATAGTAAATTCTGTCAATTCTCCCTCTACTTCATGACGCTTTGCTGTTTGCTTATGAATATATAGCTTCTATTGTTTGGAGTAATTTTTTGAGTTTAATTTTGTTTGCCAGCAGTAACAAATGAATCGCCTAATTCACATATTCAAATGCCTTCTGTGCATCTAGAATATCAAGCCATTTTGTTTTTTCAGGATGAGCCTGCAATCAGTAATTTCAAAGTGGTCCAAAATTACTCTCATATTTAATTTGTTTCTTTGGCAGAAAATACCATTTCTGCAGTCAGGGTGAATAAAAAGTGTTTAAATATTTTTAAGTACTTTCTGGCATATCAAAGCAAATTAATTCTTAATTATCTGCATTTTAATAAAAAAAATAGGTCTATAGTTCTTTAATTTGGTATGGGTCAGCTCTGCCCTCTTTTGGAATAAGTGTATATAAGCTTCTACACCATGTTTTAGGTAATCCTCTCTTTAACATAACTTCAATTCATAAGTTTTCTAACAATGGACGGTGCAACGATTCTTATAATGTTTTATAAATCCTGCGCGACAGTCCATCTGGGCGCTGGCCTTTCCATTATTTTGGGCTTCTTGAGTGCTTCAGTTAGTTCCTCATCATTTATCCTTGCTTTTCTAAACATTGTTTCAATTCTTTAGGTTCCTTGGAGTAGATTAATAGCAATTCTGTAGAAATACTGTTTTTAACTCTTTCTCATCAATATTCTGCATTGTGTATATATTCTCATAATAGTTCTCGTATAATTTCCTTCTTTCTCTTTGCTAACGCGATGGTTAAACTTGGCCTGTTCATCTATTAATTGCAATATTTTCCTTGATTCTTATCTCGCTTTCTCAGTTTATTATGTTAACCATCTACCTGGTTTATTTGTCATTTCAAATAGTTTTTCTGTTTGCAATCTCTAACTTTTTTTGTGCAGCCTCTTCTTTTTTTCTAATAGACCCATTTTAATGTTTGTTATATCCTATTTTTAACTTGAAATATCCTTTTTTCTATGACATTTTCCTTTTGTAAACTCTTTTTTCAAGTCCTTTATACTCCATCTCTAGTGCCTAGGAGGCTTTTCATAAGTATTTCTTTTCCTTGGATAGCCTCTGGCTATATGCTCCTTCATTGTAATCATTACATTTCTGAATTGATGTATGCTTCTTTTTTGTTTTCTCTGAAGAAAACCCAGTTCTTTCTGCACATCCACTGTTAAGTCTTTTTCCTTTAGAATAGTAATTATTTAACATCCATCTATATCTTCTCCTTTGTCCTTTCCATTTAATTGTCATTGGATTGTGATCTGCCCAAGGGGTAACTTTTTTTTTTGGGTTTTTTTTTTTTTTTCCCAAACCAAAAATGTTACTCCTTGAATATTGGTTTAGCAATTCTGTTGACATCCATATCATATGCTATTCTGGACGCATGATTAAATGTCTATTTGAATAGAAGGTGTGTGTTTAGTTTAGCATTTCTTTCTCTCCTATGTCTCCGTTTTAAGTTTATTTCATGCTACCATTTTTAAAAAAGGATTTAGGAGGGTCTTTCTGCTTTGGTCTTTGTTGGTTTTTCTGTGCTG
>BHFT01031422.1:0-33245 GCA_004320025.1 Laticauda laticaudata | reverse complement strand
CAAAAAAAAAAAAAAAAATCCAGGCAAGCAGGTTTTTTACCCCAAGAGGTAACAACATGATGTACTAGGCTAGAGTGACACCAGTGGAAATAAAATCCATGTTCAGACACCATGTACAATGTCCATTTTTTAAAAAATGCTTGTGGAATTCAGTGCTGCTAAAGAACGGTGGGCTTGAGTTCAACAAAATGTGGAAAGGGTGATTTGCTTTTCCACAATGTATGGGATAAACTAGCATTTGTTGTACTTATGTAATATTTCAGTCCTCAGCGATTAATCCTTAACATAAACGTGTTCAGCCATAAACCATGGCTGGACCCATACGACATCCTAGTCAAACACACCACAAAATACCACATTAGATCTTAACAGGCTGTATGAATTTGGTTCCAGTGCCCAAATTTCCATTATAAAGCATTGTTATTGAAGTTGTGTTTAAAGAGGGTTTTTTAAAAAAACTTTCTTATATTCCCCCAAGTCTCTTGTAAGAGAAACTTAAGAGCAATTGTTCTCTATTAAAAAAAGGAATGTTGTAACATCACACTGTTTAGTTAAGCTCTTTAGCTAAGCCATTAACATACAAATTACCGGACATCATTTTCGTAATACACTGTCAAATTTCCTTGGGACATGTCGAATGGAGTCTTACAAACATAATAATTTATCTTTAAATCATTCTCTGCAGCAAAAGGTTTTTCTCTTCTCTTTTCTAACAAAAATACTGTTAAAAACCAAATATATCACTGCCAAATCTGTTCCAAAAGATCAGTTCAACAGCTTAATACATAGCATAACATTCACATTTGTTAAAGTTTATTATTTATTAAACAAATTTCTTTGGCTACCCAATTCACACACATCGACACATACTAGCAATACATTTCTATTGCTATTATTTCATTGCTATTTTTGTGCTTGTAAAACAATTGCTTATTTGAATCAAATATGCAAAAGAAGAGTTGTTTTTTGGAGAGCTAAAATGGTTTCTGAGTAGTTCCCTTTTTATATTTTTCCCATCTATTCATTTAATGATTCATGTTTCCTGTTTATCGGTTAGTCATGGGCGGATGAAAGAAGATTATTTAATTCCCCAAATCACAAGGCATCAACAGTAGAATATTTTCATATATAATGTGTTTAATTTTATGATAGAGTGGTGTTGACAAAATTATGTTCGAATTTCCAAAAATACATCATGATCTATTTGTTATTATCATTAAATTAATTTCTCCTTATAGGTCTCGATTGTTTTTCAAAAATCTAAGCCATACTATACCTAATGTATAGATTAGTAATAGCCCAAATTCCCCTAGTTTTATTTTTTGCTTCACTTTTTTTACAGTTGTTTGTGTTTCTTTGTCTTCCCATTATTATACCAATGTTTTATAGTATTTAAAATAATTAAAACACACAATGTAACTGTTCCCAATAATTTATGAATCAGGATTCCTTACCCTTCCTACGTACTCCATAAAGAAAGAAGGACAGTTTTTCCTGAAAGACATTTTCTCATGTTTTAAGTCCAGATCTTATAATTTTTATTCTTCTTCATCCAGTTTATCACTGATATCAGTAGATAGAATTCTTTATTGGCCAAGTGTGATTGGACACACAAGGAATTTGTCTTGGTGCAAATGTTCTCAGCGTACATTAAAGAAAAGATACATTCATCACAGTCAAGAATCATCAGGTACAACACTTAATGATAGTCATAGGGTAGAACCAGCAATCAAATCATACTAGGAAACAGTCCATATAAATCGTAAGGATACAAGCAACAAAGTTACAGTCATATAGTCACAAATGGGAGGGGATAGGTGATAAGGAGTGATGAGAAGATTAATAGTAATAGTAGTGCAGACTTTGTAAATAGTTGAACTAATTGTTTATTTAGCAGAGTGATGGTGTCCTCATGTCTAGCTGATCTGGTGTGCAGTGCTTTATAGTGCCATTTTGAGTGTAGAAGTTGAAACAGTTTATGTCTGGGACATGAGGGGTCTGTAAATATTTTCACAGCCCTCTTTTTAACTTGTGCAGTACACAGGTCCTCAATTGAAGGCAGGTTGGAAGTAATGTTTTTTTCTGCAGTCCTAATTACTCTCTGGAGTCTGTGTCTGTCCTGTTGGGTTGCAGAATCAAACCAGGCCATTATAGAGATGAAGATGACAGATTCAATAATTCCTCTGTAGAACTGGATCAGCAGCTCCTTGGGCAGTTTGAACTTTCTGAGCTGGCACAATAAACCACCTCAAATTGGGTTGAATATGTTTCAAGAGGATTTATACAAGCCTTATGAGGTAGGTTGGGGATCCAAAGATCTGGCCATCAGTAATTCCAAATAAAACAGTAAACCAGATACATCTGCATCTGACAAATTCTGTAGAAGTTCTCAGCTCACAGGTATAGAAAATGGTTTTGGAGAAGAAACGCCGCTCTACACTGTAATTTCATGCTGAGTTGAAATGGCATCAGAGTGAAACTTGACTCATGGAGTTTCTTTCTCTCAAGATCCATAAATATTATAGATCCCAAATGAAGTGTCTATTAGAATAGATCTGTGAAGGTGAACCTATGGCACACATTAGGTATATATTTATGCATTTTTGGTTACTTGATAATTAATTTCAACTCAGTTTGTTTACAGTATTTAAAGGCTGCTTTGCTGTTGTTATTATTAAGGTTGTTCACACAGCCAGCCAGATGTTTAGACTAGATTTGACATTTTTGTCCACTGACTGAGTCCTTCTGAAGACCTGGGATAGGAAGATGTAGATGATGGATGGTGTTACAGATATCATTGCAAAATATAAACTGTTCTGGTAAAGCTGCCTTTTGCAATTGACTGATAACAATTTTGTCAATGCCAATGCTGTTCAAGTGGTGCTCCAGTTCTTTTGGGGTCATGAATTAAATACTATAATATATAATTACTGTCAATGTTATATGGATTATTTAATTAAATATATTTATTAAATTATTAATTTACACATATTGTGGTTTTAATTATATGGGGACTATAGTTTATCTCACAGTCAGCCAGATGTTTAGACTATATTTGACACTTTTATTTACCTATCAAGTCCTTCCCAAGAGCCTGTGAGAGGCAGATATTGTTGATGTAAGGTGTAAGATGTTCCAAGGAAAAGATGATTCAATCTCTCATCAAATACTCCAATCTTTCCTCCGTGTTTGCTCCCCCATCACTTTCTAGGAATCAATGAGCTGCTGAATATCTTTAGAGAGAAGGCAAAAACTACAGTTGAGAGTAATTCATAAGGCTACCTCTGCCCCTACTGCAAAGACCCACATCCTTTTTTGTGCATGTGTGCTCATATCACAGACAGGCTGACATATGCGTTCATGCACAGAGAAAGAGCACTGTTTATTTGCCTTTGTAAGTGTACCCACAAGCACAACTCATGAAAGATTATAATGGCAAACCAAGCCTGTGCAGATATGTATTTGTCAGCAGGCTGCCAGCTTCTTCTCAAGTTGAGTTAAAGCAACCTTGCCAGGAAAGTGTTATCAGTCCAGCTCCCAGCAACAATTCTCTCATTCTTAAGATTCTAATGGAAAACAGGTCCTGTGTGGGTTTGTGGGTTTGCTACGGAAAAACATAATATGGAGGCTGGTTACATGTCTCCCACTGAGCATTGCCTAGCTTTAAAAATTGATATGGGCCAATGCTAATTTTTTTGCAGACCCCATTGACCTGTGGCATTTTCAGTCTGTTTTATTTTGCATTCATTTTTGTGTACCCCATAGCAGTGGCTGGACTTGAGGACAAACCCTCAATCCAGACAGTTGCCTTGAGGACGCAAACCCTTGCCCAGACAGCTGAGTAAAGGTTTTGCTGCTTTTCTGTGTCTCAGACTGTTGTTGTTGGGGGTTTTTTTACTTGCAAAATGGAAAGTCCATCAAACCTAACTCAAAAGACAGATGAGACAGATAATAACTGTTGATGCAAATAACAACTGTGAAATGAAACAACATTCGGCAAGGAGCAATAGCAGTTAATCCAAAACAAGTCTGCATGTGTCCACCACAGCTTTTGGAGGAAGAGGTGTAATTTCTTTGAGTTCCTGAAGGGAAGGGAAGGGAAGATAACCATCTAATAAACAAATAGATCTATCAAAGGTTTAAAGAAACTCAATTGGAAGATATTTGCTGAGAAATATACCAGAAAGGAATGGCTGGCCTTTGAGAGTCCACTAGGGCCAATTAAACTGTAAATTTAATTTACAGTTTAAATTAAATTACCGGCGCTCCTGATGCAGCATTCCCTTGGTTGTAAATCAAGAACATTCTTGTCAAATCAGGTATAATTATAAAAAGAGCTCTTTGCTGCAGAAAACCTGAAATCTATTTGATTTCAGGTTTTCTGCAGCAAAGAGCTCTTTTTTTAGTTATACCTGATTCACCAGCTTCCTTGGGAACTCTAGCCTGGGGAGAAATCAGCACATGAGGGCATGGTCTGGCTTTCAGACTCTCCAGTTTCTTTCCTCTGGAAAGAATTCATTTGGGGGTGGGGGAATATTCCTTTCCCAAAGAATCCAGTTTGGCAAAGCTTCCCACTACAATTGTCCAAGGACTTTCCTTTTAATAAAAGGATTAAAGAAGAAGTAGACCAAAGGTAACACAATCCAAATGCTGTGGGGAAAAAAAAACAAATTCCTTTAAAAACAAAAAAGCCTAAGGTTACAAATCAAAGGTGCTTAGAAAAGGAAAAGTGACTGGAGAACTGGAAGGGGCAGAGTAAACAGACTAGGTGCTAATCTGTATGTCATTATGCAATGCTGGGGCTATCTCATGACAGCAAGGCCATTCAACAGAGCTCCATTGTGTGGAGATAAAAATAAGGAAATTAGCATCCAAATTGGAGCTTGCAAACAGGGAAAAAGCTTAGCCTTAGACCTTGCTTGAAGATGGAAAGTTTCCAAACTGCAGAAGAGCAAGTAGAAGAGGGGACTGGCCACCTTCTTGGCTCCACCCACACCTGGGCACAATCCCTTCTTGCTACACCTACAGAGAGAAAGCTATATATATATATAAATATATATATATATATATCCATATATCTGCCTGGCACAAACTTTTGGACAATCCTTTTATATCTTTGGCCTTATCATCGCCAGTCCACCAGCTCCAGCGAGGCCATGAGGAAAGAAGTCTGCACCATTGTTTTTCTCCGCGCCGTCTTCACTGAGTTCTTGGCAACCATGATTTTTGTGTTCTTTGGTTTGGGCTCAGCCTTGAAGTGGCCATCAGCCTTGCCAAGTGTCCTTCAGATTTCCCTGACATTTGGCTTGGCAATTGCAACAATGGTACAGACCTTTGGTCATATCAGCGGTGGTCATATCAACCCAGCGGTGACCATCGCCTTCTTCGTTGGGAACCAGATCTCTTTTCTCCGGATGTTGTTTTACATCGTGGCTCAGCTGCTGGGGGCCATTGCTGGTGCAGGCATCCTTTATGGAGTGACTCCCTCCAATGCCCGTGGTAATCTGGCAGCCAATGGGGTAAGTACGTCTCTCACAAGGTGGTGGTGGGGTCCAATGATCAGTAGGAGGAATTCTCAGGCAGGTCCAAGGAAAATTTGCTTCTCAGGGGAAAAGAAGTAGCAGCTATTCTGTGCCTGGAAACTGGTGGAAGAGTGTCTTTTCCATTCCCAGAGAGCAGGTGGTACAACAGATGGAACGTAAGAGGGAAATGTTCTGTTATCCTTGGCCCTAGAATTTTGCTAGCATGCATGGAGCTATTTACAAGGCAGAGCTTTTTGCAAATTTCCCCATATCCTAAGAGGATGAGTGAATCGGTTTAAAAAGGAAAGCAAGAAATTCATTAGTTCAATCACTGCCATTGATCAAAGGATCAGCAGGAACAGCGTAAAGAATCTACCTAGAGTTATTGGTTGCTTATTAAAGATTCATTGTTTTCCTTTTGAAAAACTTTTCCCAGTAATTTCAGACTTGGTGCAAATTTGTGCATGTTGACGTGTGTGCTCTTGGAAAGGCATCAAAAGAATGGGTGCCTAGGATTTACATGCATATACACAAGCATGCACAAAGGTATCATTTACTATAATGTTCCTCCAAGCCTCCTGAAAAATATCTTTGGATAATCAGGGTAATCAATTTCAGGTCAGTGCAAGGACAGAGGGCTTTGAACAGAAAAGGACGGTCACGGACAGCTACAAACATGTAAAACAGGCCTATCTTAAGAACCCTGGAAAACATCCCAGGGCAGCATTAACTTCATTGAATCCAAGATTTCATCATAATAAATTAGACAGACAATCTGGAAAGCTTGTGAGAAACACTATTAGAGCTGGACAAAAAAAGATATAGAAAACAGCATGGGAATAACATTTGAAGGACCGTGTAAAAGCAAATCTCAAGGTTTGTTTGGCTCTTGGTGACTGCAGGGACACATTTAAATTTTTCTTTGCAGCAAAATGGAAATAATTTGCAACACCCATAAACCTCCCTTGTTAAATGCAAGTGGGAATTTCAGGTCTCTTCTCCAAGAATTACAATAGAATTTGAGACCGTTTCTTTTCAGAACTATGCCATGATTTCAGATTATGGACAATGTTCCCTTATTCCATGTTTTTCCCAACAACCACTTTATTATTTTTGTAAATCATTCAAGGTGTCAAATACTTAATATACCTTTCTTCTGCTATTTTCCCCACAACAGTCCTGTGAAGTGGTTTGGGCTGAGAGAAAGTGACAGCCCAAAGTCACCTAGCCAGTTGTCATGTTAAAGCAAAACTAGGAGAGCTAGGGGAGTAAAACTCCCCAAGCCTTGGTTTCTGGTACCTTAACCACTAAGTCAAACCGGCTTTTATTTCTCTCTTTATTTCTCCCTTTTATTTCTCCATCATTTCTTTCTTCATCAGCACTTATTATCACAATGATTTATTGGTCGGTATTGCATCAATTCTCTAATTACAGCTATTAGAAGAAAAACCTAAGGGGAGAGAACTGAGAGCCTCTTGCCCCATGAAAGCTTTCTATTTTCATTATGACCCCAACTAAAGTAAGCATTGCTTTAGGTGATAAAAACATATGTGTAAATCCACAATGGAAGTTAAAATGAAGTATATTAACAACAGTCTTTTCTAAGTCAAATAATGCAGACTCTTGTGTTAAGTATGATATCAGGACCCATGTAAAAGTCAGGATACCTCCAATTACCTAAAAGAAACTTTAAATCTATTCCAAATTACTGAACAATCTCTTATCTTTCCTTTTGTTATCTTCAACAAGCCCAATGATTTTAGAGGCCTTTGACATAGATACAGCATTATCCAAAAGAAAATATTCCAGATGGGATGAAGGAGACCAGGCTTAATTTCTGTGTCCAAGACACTATATGAAAGAGATTTTACGAAATCATTCTTAACGCCCAAAAAACCATGCTCTGTTTTTTTTGCAGAGCTTTTTAAGCCTCTTAGCTCACTCTTTTGGGAAGGTGTCTCTAATCTCATACCTCTGCTGAAACTTGGTAAATGGAATTGCTTGTTTGAGATTAAGGACCACCCCACCCCCCCAGTAACACAAGAAAAGCCACTATGCAGAATTAATTGCAGATCACATCTCAAAAAATTTCAATTACAACGCAGTTACAAAGCTCTGTTTCGCGGCATTCACAATTCCTTTTGATTTTTAGCAAAAATGACTTCCTGAAAAGAACATACCAGATTAAAGTCTAAACCTGTGTCATTTTTCTTCAAATAGCTTAGCAACAACACAACAGCAGGTCAGGCTGTGGTCGTGGAGATTATCCTGACTTTCCAGCTTGTCTTGTGCATTTTTGCCTCAACTGACAACCGCCGAAATGACAAAGTGGGATCTCCGTCTCTCTCCATTGGACTGTCAGTCACCCTGGGCTGTCTGGTGGGGGTAAGTGTTGTTGGTGCACATTGTGCAAAAGCCAAAGAAAGGAGCAAATGGAAGGAGCATAGGAGTCATTATTGCCACTCTTGGCTGGTAACCACCCTCAGATCATAAGGTGCTATAACTATTACAGTCTGTTTGTCCTCCTGTGGAAGCAGCTTGGGTGTGAACTCCAGGGGAATAAGACATCTGTAGCTGCAATCTTTTCTGCATAATAGAACCATTAGGAATATGGGGATTTTCTGAGAATAGGATAACTTCCTGGGCAACGTCTTCCCAATTCTAAGGCACAACATTTCAAAACAAACTTAGGATCTACTATAGGCACGGTAGGCCAGCTGTTTCCAACCCACAGCCTGCAGGCCACATACTGTACATCCTGGACAACTAGTAAAATGGCCTCACAATAAAAAGATTTTTTTAAAAATAAAGTTTGTTATTAATACCATACTGTGTTATGTAATTTACCCAAGACCAGGCAACCCAAAGAGTTGGAAACCCAAGTTGTGATCAGAAGCCTTTGTGAGTGGTGTAATGAACCAAATTCAAAACACTCAGTCCTCACAATCCCTTTAGTGCCTGTGTTGAACTTTATGCTGGCTGTCTTTCCTCCAAATCTCAGCAAAGCCTCTGTCTGTAGCATCAAGCCACAAATGGAAGTGCCAAAATCCCTCTTAAACAATAACTCTTCCTTGATTTGCATTGCCTGACCTTTTGTGTTCTCCATGACTGTTGCTGGGAGCAGGATCTATGGGACGCCTTTTCATGTTTGGCTGCTGTGATACAAAAAACCAAGTTTCCCTGAATATATGGCAAGATAAGTGGTAGCTGAAGGATTTTCCAGGAGAGGGATCAGACAGATTCTTAGAAAACTCCGCCTTGAAGTGGCAAGGGAATTTTATATGCCTAACCTATTTTCTTGTTCTCCTCTATAGATCTATTTCACTGGCTCCTCTATGAATCCTGCCAGGTCTTTTGGACCTGCGGTTGTCATGAAAAGATTTACCTCTGCTCACTGGGTAAGAAGTGGACTTATCATAGCAGCATAGCTCATAGTAATCAAAATGAAATTGATTGAACCATATTCTTAATGGCAGCTTTCTAGAGGAAGGAATGCTTATTCAGTTAGAAGATGACATAAAACTGGGAAGGATAATTAATACTGAAGAAAATAGAATATCCAAGATATAATAATAAGTTAGAAAAGTGGAATGAAAAGAACAGAATGGAATTTAATACAGATAAATGCAAAGTTCTTCCTTAAAAATAAATTAAGTCCACAGATATAGCGTGGGCAATACCTACCTTAATAACATTACATATGAAAAGGACCTTGATGTTGTAGTTTATCAAAGTGAGGGTTGGTCAACAGAAATATAGTTTCCAAATCATAAGAAATGGATTCTTGCACTAAGCAGAAATGGGGTTGGATGATGGTCTATTCCAGATCAGTAACATCATGATCTAATACATAACTCAATATATAACCCAGAAATATTTTTTAAAAAAATAGCATTATTCTCTTCTGCTTTGCAACCATGTTGAGCCAAAAATTCAATAACATTCGTAACAGAACAGGATTTCTGTGTCTCTCAAGTTCATATCTCAATTGAAATTGTGGTTCTTAAAATGTGAGCTGAAAAAGCTATGAAATGCAGAAGCCCATGACAATCACCACAAATCTCACTGAAACATGATTTCCTTCCTTGGAAATTGTGTTTTTGTTTGTCTGTCTTTGTGTTTTGATAAAAAAGAACCTTCAAATTGATGTAAATTTCATAAGAATCAGAAGACCATCAAGGAATGGATATATACATCGCTACCCAGATACATTTCATACCAGCTTCTGAAAAGTCACAGAAATTTTGTATAATTCAATTCAATCTTTCTGAAACAATTCAGTCTTTCTGAAATTCAGAAGCATTATGAAGTAGGCTGTTTCACATAATATGCTAGGTCAAAACAAATTTTATTATGTCTTAATGTGATATTCTGATTCACACAACTTGTTAAAATAATGGATAGCATTTCAGAACCTACCAAACCTACTCAGTCCCATTTAACCAAAACCCAGGTTTAAACAAACCCACCAATGCAGTAAATGTATTATCTGTGCTATGGCTTAATTGGGGAAATTTGAAAGTCTTCAACTAAATCCTTGTATTGGTTTTTTAGGTGTTCTGGGTTGGACCCATTTCTGGAGGCATTCTAGCTTCTCTGTTGTACAACTACCTTCTGCTTCCTCACTCCATGAATATGTCTGAAAGAGTGGCCATCATCAAAGGTACTTACGAGTCAGAGGAAGAGTGGGAAGAGAAAGAGAAAAGCATGGAAATGTCTTCTCCATAAACAAAGACGATCAGAAGGAGAGGGAGAGAAGGAACCTGATGGCTTGCATGATGATAAACACTCACTGTATACCTTGTAAGCCCAAGAAACTTCCCCCAGTGCCAGTACCTGAAGAGTCTAAATACTTGCCTAAATAATTGTCTTGAACCCACGGCTGCATGTATGTGAGTGCATGAGAAAACGTTGCTCATTCAAACAGCAAAAATCAGACAAGGACAGGACCTTCATGTCCTGGGAGCACAAAAATCTGGATGTACTCCAGGACTGTTCTATCCACGTTTTTTTACAACAGGGCACAGTCATTTGTTTAAATATTGGCATCTGACTTCATGGCAGGAGTCCAGAATTTGCCACTATAGGTTTATTGATATGCTCCAGACTTTTTTGGGGGGTGGGGTGGGGGGGTGGAGCACAGTGACTTGACCTCATCTCATCTAGGCATCAATATTTGTCATTTGTTTTGAGATGCATAGGATATATTTAATCTTTATATTTAAGGCAGCCAAAATATGAAGATAAACCCTGGGCTGAAGGCCGCTGTGGTTGGCTTGTGAAAGAGGCAAAAACTGACAGCAGCTTTGCACTGAAACCTGTGAGGATTTATAGGAAGTCCCCGAAAGGCAAATCTTTTTTTTAAAAAAGACAGTACTTTAAGATCCATAAATGGTTTTCTTTTCATAGACTGCCAAGGGAAGCAAGTGTCCTCAGGAAATGCCTTTAACTATTCCCTTCCTCAAGTGATTTCAGGGTTCAAAGGGAATAAAGCACATCAAAGTTCCTTGTTTTGGCTAAATTTCCATCTTACATAGATTCCCAAAAGCAACAGACAAAAATCCTTTCAGGGCTGTTCAATGGAGCTCAGTCTATCTCCCATAGCCATTTAGGTTATCCTGACTCAATTCTTCCATGTTTCTGATGCTGAGAGAGAAGGAGCAGAGAGTGGAGAGTTGCCATCATTAGATCAAGTCAACGGGGGAGATCAGAAGTGCGATTATTTGGAAGAAATGGGACCAGGAGTAGAACCAATAGCAGTAGATGGAAATTGGCTCTGATAGCTGACAGAGAAGCAGCATAGGAAGGTGCAATAACACGGGAGTGTAATGCACTTATAATACCTGATGAATCACCATTTCACTCTCCCTTTCCCGCCTCAGGGTAACACCAAATGGATTCCCTCCACCACCACCCCCCGCCCTCCACAAAAGAATGAGGATAATTTTAGAAAGAATTCTCCCCAGAATGAGAAAGATATGGTTTTTCTTAGCGCTCTGGGGAAAGATCAGGACCAGATAACGTCCATGTGGACAAAATTAAATTGGCTTCAAAAGGATTCAAAATTAAATTGGCTTCCTAAGGTCCACCATTAGGAAATTGATATATAGGGCAGGGGGGAGACTCCTTCTCCACTTAGAAATCTTAAATAAACTAATTTGAGCTCAATGTGTGCCTGATTTGGGGGGAATCTATTTGCAGAGAAAGATAATCTTGTCTGGCAGGCCTAAAGACCAAGAGAAAGTTCCCTGAGTGACAACAGAGGTGGTTCACTTCAAAAGAATGTGAGGAAAGGCCAAGCCAAAAGTTGCATTTTAAGAAAGCCTACCACCTTTTGTGAGGGGGAGAAGCCCCCTCATTCTCCACTTAAAAGTCCAGAACAAATGTTACACGCTTGTCTGCTTTATAACTTAATTTTGGAGGGAACAGGCCATGCCCAACTATTGTTTTTCTGCAAAAGAAGAACATGTTTTGCATGGGAGCTTTGTCATTATTTGTTGTATATTGTATTATTTATTATCAATAAAAAAGAAAGGCTGTGTATAATAACCTTTGGCTGAAAGATTTAAGGAACAGCATGGGGGAGAAGAGGCAAGGAAGTGAAAATGGCAGCACACCTACACAGTGGATGCACCATCGTCTTGGTAAAAGTATGTCGCTGTGTGTACAGAAAAGTCAGGGTTTTAATCACACTTAATGCAGCCACCATCTTGTTTCTCCCCCACCTTTCTTCGTCAAGGATATCTGATGAGCCATCTACAGGGAGTCCTCTACTTATGACCACAATTGAACCCTATATTTCTGTTTCTAAGTGAGATTGTTAAGTGAGTTTTGCCCCATTTTATGACCTCCCTTGCCACATTTGCTAAGTGACTCACTGCAGTTGTTCAGTTAGCAACATGGTTGGCAAGAAAAACCAAAAGTACGCATATAGACTGGGTGAAACCAGGCTCAATAGCAGTAACTGTGAGAGGATCTTGGAGTCTTAGTGGACAATAAGCTAAATTCCGTGTTTCTCACAAAATAAGGCTGGGCCTTATTATTTTTTGACCCCTGAAAAAACGGCTAGGCCATCTTTTCGGTGGTGACTTAATTTCCTCCCCCACCTAGAGCGGCCCATATGCACATACCTCACCGTGAGGCCGCTTCTATCGGCTGCTGAAAGCTCCCCGAAGGCAGAGTCCCCCACCGCTTCGGGGCGAGGCGTGGCTGCCCGTGTCCCCTCGCCTTTAGGCAGTCTCTTTCAGGCGATGGAAGCTCCCCAAATGCAGTCNTTCTTTCGGGCAATGGAAGCTCCCCAAATGCAGTCACCAGCCACTTCAATCGACCAACAGCTAGGGGAGTGTGTGTGTGTGTGCGCTCGCCCCGAGGCCGCTTCTACCGGCCAATCAAAGTGGCTGGTGACTGCACTTGGGGAGCTTCCATCGCCCAAAAGAGACTGCCCTAGAGGCGAGGGGACACGGGTGGCCATGCCATGCCCTGAAGCGGCTGGGGACTCTGCCTTCAGGGAGCTTCTATTGGCTCTCGGGGTCTTCTAGCCTAGGCTACCTGCAGGGTACTCCTAAAGGCAAGTTTTCTCCCCATCCCCCCTGCCCTTCCCTCGCCCATTTCTCTTCACCTCATGTAGTTCTAACGAACAATGTGAGAAATGGCGGGGAAACGCATGATTTAAATTGGTGTAAATTTTGGGGGCAGGGCTTAATTTCACCTCATGCCAAGAAATCATGCTGGGCCTTCCTATTGGTGGAGGCCGTATTGTTGGAGAAACACAGTAACATTACCTTGAATGCAAGTTTTTGAAGGTCCTACAGTCTCTTTCCTTGCTTAATAAAATGTAAATTAAATTTATTTTAGTCAGCAGTGGTAGAGCAGATATTACAGCTCACTTTCTATAACATTCACCTGAGCCTCATTCAGCTTGAAAGTTACTCCACTCATTTGCTTACTTCTTTAGCTGTGGTTTGAAACAAGAGAACTGTATGAATTGCATCAGTCTGCTAAGGAACAAGAACTCCCTTTCCATTAACAGAAAATATTTATATAAAGGGTTCACATATAAAGGGCAAGTCTTGGCCTGCGACTCAAGTTCCTTCCCTCTTTTTCCAGCTAAGAAAAAATTAAAAGGATTAAAACCCATTTTAACAGAGTCTTTTTATTAAGAATTGTTTTCTCTTAATCCTGAATGTAAATATATTTAATAGCACACCCCAAACCCTGTCCTACTTGGCGCTAGATTGCAGCCCTGTTCAGTGTGCAGTGTCCCTCATGTTCTTCTCTTCCCCTTTCCTTTCTAAGCTTTACTTCTTTTTCTCTCTTCCTAATGCTTAAGGTTTGTCCAGCTCAGGGCAAAATGCAAATACCAGTTTTATTTCCCAAAACCAGAATTGAAACTTTTATTTATTTATTTTTAATGTGGCTTGGGAGATAAAATAAAACTTTTGAAAAGGTTTAAATATTATGTTTAAATATTATGATATTTAAATATCATTTTAAATATTATGTTTAAATATTATGATAAACATCACTAATTTTCAAAAAGGAAGAGTCAAGGACATAAAAGCAATCCCAAAACTCTCTCTGCATAATTAGAATGAGAATTGTTTACAGGCCAAGTGTGATTAGACACACAAGGAATTTGTCTCCGGTGCATAAGCTCTCACTGTACATACAACGATAGATCTTTGTCATAGTCATTGTAAAAATACAGTCATCACAAAACATTAGATACAACACTTAGGATTGTCATGGATACTAAATAACCAATCAACATAAATCATACTAGGATACTAAGTAAACAATATAAATCGTAAGATACAAGCAACTAAGTTTTAGTCATAAGGAGATAAAGAGATAGGTAATAGGGAAGATGAGAATAATGATGGTAATACTGCCTTTCTAGATAGTTTGTCAGTGTTATGATAATTAGTTGTTCAGCAGAGTGATGGCATGGGGGGAAAAACTCCTTTTCTCTAGTTGTTCTGATGTGCAGTGTCCTATAGCATCATTTTGAGGGTAGAATCATCTCTGTGTTCATCATGTCAAGTCTCAATTGTTTGGGTTAACACACATTTTTTTATTTGAATTCAGATTCTCTTGCCTGACCATTATCTTGCCTGCAGTTCTTTCTCCTGTTGTTTAAGGTAATATTGACAGTCCATTATATTATGGCTGCCACTCTTGGGCTTTAAAAAAAATTCCAGATAGCCTCCAGTTGGCAGCAAAGAATTAAATCATTTTCTATTTCTCTTTCCTCCCATCTAATGGTCATCAGGATTTCCAAACCCAGGACCGACAGCTGAAATATAGCCAGTCTATTAAGAATAGATAATAGAACTCAGGTTCTATTTATTTATGAAACCCTGTCAAACCAGTTAAATAAAAAATGGTTGGTGACAAATAGATAAATGTTTTTAAAACCATTAATGTAAACTGCATCATGAAAAAAAAATGGAAAGAAAAGTTAATATCATATGGTTAGAAGCAAATTCAATAAATGTGTGACTAATCAAATCGTTACTGAATGATGTTATAGGAGGAATGCTTTTTTATTACAAAATCTCATATACAGTAAAATGCATTTTATACTTTTTTATACTTAAATATGTCAAGAACATTCCATAATGTCTCTTACAAATTGGAGATGCCAAAGATTTGTTGTTGGGGGTAGGGGAGATAACAAAATTTATAACAACAGGAGAGAGAAAGGCAAAATGCTTGAATTTTTCTAAAACCCAAAATCCAAAGCTACCTAACAAAGAACTTAATCAGGGGAAAAAAATCCACAATGGCTATGTATCTGATTGTGACATATTAAAAGAATCATATTAAAATTGTGGAAATGTGCATTTCTCAATTCTAGTTACTGGAGAAGGCAAATATACATAGAGTGAAAACTAGTACGATTATAGCTAATACATATTTTCAGAGAGGAAGACAATATTCAATAATACTATTTTAAGAAAACTACCCTTATTTATTAAACATTAAAACTAAGATGAAATGAATAATTTGAGGGTGGAGGGAGGAAATGACCTATCACTTGAAAAGAAAAATGATGTCCTAGGAGATTTGGCCTATTGGATCTGTGCTGCTTATGAAGAGTAATATTTTTGCACCAGATGCAATTCAGGACCAGCCCATGAGATGTTGCATGAGGCAAATAACAAACAACAAAATGCAACAAGTCACACTAAACATCCCTTACTTCCAGAGGTGGTATTTAGCAGGTTCTGACCAGTTCTGGAGAACCGGTAATGAAAATTTT
This sequence comes from Laticauda laticaudata, assembly GCA_004320025.1. Classification (NCBI taxonomy): domain Eukaryota; kingdom Metazoa; phylum Chordata; class Lepidosauria; order Squamata; family Elapidae; genus Laticauda; species Laticauda laticaudata. Next base: position 17,459 of record BHFT01031422.1, on the reverse strand, counting down.
GAGTAGTTTGAAGAACCAGCAAATCTGGAGATTTTACAATATCCTTCCCCTGCCACGATCACCAAGCCACGCCCACAGAACCGGTAGTAAAAAAAAAATGAATCCCACCACTGCTTTCTTCCCAGAACTCAGCTGGACTGCCAACTCAATCTTATTGCATCTCTATCATCCTAAAGGAGTAAACTGCCTGGGATACAGCACTGTTCTCATCCTGTCCTCTGACACCATGCCATCACCCATTTCTTTATTTGAGGCCTGTTCTTTTCCCATGAAGTAAAAGCAGTACTCATACAACTTATATCCCTCAGCTTAGTTGTCCTTCTCCATCCTGGCATTGCTTTCAAGGCATTTGAGATGAGTTGAAAGGAATGAGGTATGAACATGCTCATACCGAAGACATTTTAGCTTCAGCTGTAGGAAGTTCCATCTAAGTCAGGGGTGTCAAACTCAAGGCCCACGGGCTGGATGTAGCACATAATATGGTTGGATCCAGCCCACTGGGATGTCTCGGTCTACCCACATCACTTCGGCCCAGTCGACCCAATGCAGAGAGGAAAGATCAAGCCAGTGAAGCTTCGACCCGGTCTCTCTGGTGCAAAGAGAAAAGGTCAGGCCAAGGTAACTCTGACCCAGTCTACCCAATTAGACCAGCGTGGCTTCAGCCCAGTCTACTCAATGAGAAGAGGAAACATGCCAGCAGTTTGGAAAGTGGCATCAAGTTGGTCATTCCCACCTAGTCAGCCACACCCACCCGGTTGGCCGCACCCCAAGGTCAACCACAGCCCTGATGCGGCCCTCAATGAAATTGAGTTTGACACCCCTGATCTCAGTGATGAGCAAAAAGATAGAATCCTTGATATGACCCAAACNATGCGGCCCTCAATGAAATTGAGTTTGACACCCCTGATCTCAGTGATGAGCAAAAAGATAGAATCCTTGATATGACCCAAACACCAATAGTGATAAAGTTTATACCTGGGACTCTGGTTGTATAATGGTATGTGGGGATGAGCTGGGGAAATAGGGAAGAGCTGTAGCCAGAGGAAGTCAGATAAAAGGCAGCTTAGCCTGCAGAAGGGATGGGGGCGTGATGAAGGATAATGATTAAAGGATAACATGGCCAAAGGCCTTTTCAGAATGGCTGACTATCTGTCAATGAATTGGTCATCTCACATTCTGTAATGCCTGAATATATATGTGTGTGTGTGCGTGTGTTTTTGCTTCTAGCAGTTATCCACTACACGCTATTTCAAAAGAATTAGGATACATGAGGCTTCCGCTAATTTCTCTCAAGGTGTGTCAAAGAATCATAAACAATTGCCACAATAATATAGTTGAGAATGAGGCTACATCACCACAGAAGTCTTCTGTTGTGAATGGCAGGAGAAATACATTAAAAAATTACATCTTTTATGTCTATAGGCAGCACATTCCCAATATAGCCTCTGCTACATAATAAACTACACAAAGACAGGCTTGATTCATAAATCGTAGTACAGTAAGCTCTAAGGTAGTTGTTTTCGTGTGGACTGGGTTGATACATTGTGCTAAACTACAGGTATCCAAACGTGGCAACTTAAGATTTGTGGACTTCAATTCCCAGAATTCCTCAACAAGCATGGCACACTAAAGTATAACACTGTTTCTTTGCTTTTGGCACAAAAGGCCAACCATTCCACCGCAGTTTCCATAAACCAAAGAATCAATGCTTTATTGTAATGTATCAGTACCTGACGTTTAACATGCCTATTTGAAATATATTTATTGAAGCAATTCCTGACTGCCAAATTTTATTTACTATGTCTCATTATTAATTATGTACCAAGCTGCAGCTGTCATGTCAGTGTACAACAGCAACTTCTGATTCTCTGTATGATTTACATGGAGATCAATAGACTAGTATTCCATGGTTCTTGGGAAATTATTTCTATTAGAAATGGTTGTTCTGCCATGGTTAAAGATACAGAGGACTGAATTCCCTGTGACGGAACTGAGACTACTATTTACATATTTCAGCCTATTTTTAATATTCTTTTCCTTCAAGAGCATATGTGAGGTTGGCTCGCCATTCCCTTGTTATCCAGTCTTTTTTGTTAACTTGAAGCAAGGTATATGTGGACTCTGTGCAAAAAAAATAAAGCTGAAGTAGCTTCTGCTTTAAAACCAAAAAAAGCTAATTTCAGAATTCTGTCTATACTCTGAAGCAGAAAGAGATTTTATAAGTTATTTCAAAACATAACTTCAAAAACTTGTTTTTCTTAGAGGATCATTCCGTATTATAGATGAGACAACAAATATACAATAGTCCTCAACTTACAACTATCCATTTAATGACTGTTCAGTTACAACAGCACTAAACAAAGTGACTTATGACTCCTTTCACTCATGACCATTGCATAGTCACATGATCAAAATTTGACCCGAATATATATTTATACCGTAACAGTTGCAGTGGCCCAAGGCCATTTGTGATCTTCCCAGTCAACTTGTTACAAGCAAAGTCAATCAGGAAAGCTGGATTTTCTCAACAATTATGTGATTCCCTTAATTACTGCAGAAATTCACTTCACAACCATAGTAGAAAGGTCTTAAAATCAGGTGCAACTCACTTAACCACCTTGCTTAGCAAGGCAATTCTGCTCTGAATTGTGATCATAGGTCAAGGACTAGGTATGTCTTGTTTGATGAAAAGAAGGATTAGGGGTGACATAATAGCAATGTTCCGATATCTCAGAGGCTGCCACAAAGAAAAGGGAGTCAAGCTATTCTCCAAAACATAGGACAAGAAGTAATGGGTGGAAACTCATCAAAGAGAGAAGCAACTTAGAACTAAGGAGAAATTTCCCAACAATTTAAACAATTAATCAGTGGAACAACTTCCCTTCAGAAGAACAACACTGGAAGTTTTTAAGAAGAGATTGGGTAACTATTTTGTCTGAAGTGGTGTAGGGTGTCCTGCCTAAGCAGGGGGTTGGACTAGAAGACCTCCCTTTCAACTCACTTATTCTATTCTATTGCCTGTAACTGGCATAAAAGCAAAGTTAAAATAAAAACTAACCAGCTAAATAGCTGGTTTTCATCAAATGTTGGGAAGGTAAGCAAGTGGGCACCAAAACAACCTGTTTGGGACAAGCTCTCCATGGCTGGAGATGCTGCTTATAAGAAGCCTGTCTTATATCACACATGAACATCCCAAATGTTTTCAACACAGAGAGAAATGCAGCCACAGATTTATGACATATTCCTCTTGTATGTATTTCAATCATGTAGTTTCTGAGTCAGAGTCAGGAATGATATTTTTGCACCACATTCAACGTGATAAGCATCCTTGGAGTTTGTCATTCCAGTGACTCATTAATTGGCCTGTATGGCAAAGTGATCCTCATACTATGATGATTAATTCATCTCTGTTCAAGTTTGTTTCAGTCTTCAGCAACAGAAACTCTCAGGATTTGCTGCTCCTATTTGGAGGCATAGAGAAGGATCCAGCTCACTGGATTCAAATTATATTGGTTTTCTCCATGGCACACAAAGCATTTAACCTTGTAATATATTGAGGAGAATGGTTTTGTCCTCTGTCTGTAGTCCATGCCCTTTTGAGATAGATAGATAGATAGATAGATAGATAGATAGATAGATAGATAGATAGATAGATAGATAGATAGATAAATTAAAAGGTCACGAAGTACAGACGGAGGATAAAATCATTCTCTTCAATAAATATAACTTGATTCTCAATCAAAGAGAGTGAAAATCCAGAAGGTTTAAATTCACTGGCTGTGCTTGTATGACAAGAAGGCTTAACAGTCAAGGTTGTATGAGCGCACAAAAAGATTCACTGAAGTGTGCAATGCAGATATGCGTTAAGATTTCTTTTTATAGCACAAAAAAGATATCAGAAATACTTCATGTTATTATAAAGATTTTAGACAATAGGCTGCTGTGAAGTATCTAGTGTATTTTTCGGACTACAAGACACCCTTTTCTCCCCCAAAAAAGTGGGTGGAAATGTCTGTGCATCTTATAGAGCAAATACAGGCCCATTTTTGGCCTCCCAAAGCCTCCGAGCATCCCGTGTATTTTTGCCTTCCCCGGCAACTAGAAGCACTCTGCAGGCCAAAAATGGGCCTGTTTTTGGCCTCTGGAAGCTTCTGTGGGTGCAGTTTTTGCTCTCCCCTTAGGGAGGCTGAAAATGGGACCTGCAAAGGCCTCCAGAGACCAAAAACGGACAATTTTTTGGCTTGCAGAGTGCTTCTGAATGCCTGGCAGGGCAAAACCAAGATGCGCAGAAGAAAAAAAACCTTTTTTTTTTCCCCTCCTCTAAACCAAGGTGCATCTTATAGTCCGGTGTGTCTCATAGTCTGAAAAATACAGTAGGATTGGGAAGATAGTAATTAGTAGCTGTTTTCAAATAATACTAGCACTTAGACTTATATACCACTTCACAGTGCTTTACAGCCCTCTCTCTAAGTGGTTTACAGAGTCAGCATATTGCCCCAACAGTCTGGGTCCTCATTTTACCAACCTTGGAAGAATGGAAGGCTGAAGTCAACCTTCAAGTCAGTCGGTGAGACTTGAACTGCCAAAGATATTATTATTAATTTAATTATATTTTTTCAATTGAAGCAGTTGTCCAGATTCACATAACACACTGAAACATAAATCAATCTGAGGTTTTTACATCATGATAAGATAAAGCTTTATGAATTTATAAACTCCTTCAGTCACAGCAACTTTAGTTGGCTAGTTTGTACTGCATTGTGTCACAGTAAACACTTTGAAAAACTCTTAACAGGAAATGCCATGATAGCAACAGGGGAAAAATACCTTCCACTAGGGTTCAATTCTTGGTGATTACATTAATGCCAACTTACAGAAGTAGTTAGCTACTGCTTCTTCTGATCACAACTTTAGGCCTTATATGGAAAAAAAAACAAGTGTGTAAGTATGTGGGAGATCTGTTAGTCCATGTGAAAAGGAACTAAGAATCCTGGTAATTTATCAGCTGAACATAAGCAAGCAACATGATTCATTGTTTAAAAGGCAATACGATCTTGGTCTGCATAAATAAAATTCCTGCATCCAGATCACAAGAAGTAAACAGTGCCATCTTATTTTGCACTTGTTAAATTGTGCTTGGGAATCCTACCTCCAATCCTGGGCTCTGCACTTTAAAATAGTCACAGAGAAGCTTTATAGGAAAGCTATGAGAATATCAAGTCTGGAAACCAAGCTCAATGAGAAATGTTAGAGGAACTGGGCACTTTAACTAGCAAAAGGGAAGGTGAGCATTTACAAGTATCTGTTCTATGTGGAAACCAAGGACTGGACAAGGTTCAATGAGTTGAATTTAACAAAGAAAATGCAAACATTATTAGGAGGAATTTATCATCAGTAAAAGTTGTTAAGCAGTGTATAAGACTGCCCTAGAGTAATATTAGATTTCCCATTGCTGGAAGTTTTCAAACTGGGGTTGGATGGCCACTAACTTTTAGTGGACACCTACACTGAATAGGGATTTGAATGACTTTCTGTGACTTATAGGATCCCTTTCAACTCATATTTTGTGAGATGCTATAGTAATAAAGGGAACTCAACCATGGTGAAACTTCATCAGAGCTTTTTGGGCATTAATCTTTCCATAACTTCATTTTCTGCGTCTCCAATTCCCAACAATACTTTAAAAAAAAATAATTTTAAGCATTATTCTTTCAGGTACAATATATGACTAAATTATTAGAATGTTTCCAATGTTTTTCAACTATTCCTCAGGATATTTTCTCTTTTTTATACAAGCCAATCTTTCAAGCCAATATTTTAAAAGACACAGAGTCTTCTTTTTATGTTTCACCCAGTCTGCTATTGCTAACTTCTTGTCTTGCAACTATATAGACTACATCCATAAATAGATATGTCTACAACCAAAAAATCATTGAGCAACATATAATGCTTGCAACAGGTAGATTCTGGGAAGCCACAATTTTATTTAATGAATAATACTTTAATTATAACTCTGTTCTTTCAGTTGCATTTTATTGTTAGCCAATTGTGCAATATTTCCAATGGGCAGGTAGGCCATGAAACACATGAATTTATTCATGCTGTCTTCTATGAAATTGAAATGCTCAGAAGACAGACAAGTGCAGACAGGCTCAGAGACATGAGTAGCATTTAAATTATTTTCATATCAGTGAAACAAAAATAACTTTGTTTACAAATATGTCCCACTGACATCAAGGGACAATGTCCACCTAATGGCTATAGAACCAATTTCCTCAACCTGTATTTCTCAGGTGGTCCTGGTAGCTAGGTTTTCCTGGAAGATAAATTTCCCTAATGGGCCCCATATTTGGAAAAGTTGCTACTGAAATGCCAGCTCAGGCAAGAAGGAATAACGATTAAGTAAAGTGACTTGTTAGTTTTGTAATGGGTTAAGATTAAAAGAAAAATAGTACCTATTGAACAAAAAAAGCATACAATTGGGACTAGCAATCTAGTCCTCCCAGTCTATTCACAAGGGTAATGAGCCGAAAGGATAAATTTGAAGGGAATAGCAACAGCACTTAGACTTATATACCACTTTATAGTGCTTTACAGCCCTCTCTAAGTGGTTTACAGAGTCAGCCTATTGCCCCCAACAATTTGGGACCTCATTTTACCTCAGAAGGATGGAAGGCTGAGTCAACCTTGAGCCTGGTGGGATTTAAACTGCCAAATTATAGGCAGCTGGCTGCAGAAGTAGCTTGCAGTCTTAGTGCACTCTAACCACTGCACCACAGAGGCTCCTGTTTATAGATCCTGGAGGAAAGAAAAAATATAGATATAATAAGGATTGGCACCAGAAATGGTGACAAATTGCGCACTTCCAATTCCTGCAGGCTTCTCTGGAGAAATAGATGATGATATATCTTAGATGCATAGCAGATAGAAAATTGTTGTCTTGCTAATCCAAATAAAGACAAGTTTGGAATTCTCCATTCTTAATTATTCTAAATATGGCATTAAAAACAGATTGTACGGCAGTTGGTTGCCATCTCTGATCTTGTCTGATATGCAAAGCCTGGCAGCCTGTAATCCTGCTTCATTTCTTCCTGCTTCCTTTCCTGACCACTAAACTAAGTTGTAGGCTTTTGTATAGCTCTTACCTATGAAATGTTAATCAGGTATTTATAAAGTAGGTAGTCCTTTTGTGAAGAAGTTGCTAAGTGAACCCATTACTATGCTTCAGTTTTTCTTTGCTTTACAGACCTGCAAAGGTCTAAATGCAAGGACTGGCCACAAACGTACTTTTTTAACACTGTCTTTAACTCTGAACAGTCACTAAAGAAAACAGTTGCTAAAAGAAAACTACCTGGATTTGACATCTAGCATTTTTCACTCAGAGTTCCAATTTCCACACATGAAAATAATCAGTTACTCTCTAAAAATAATTTTTGAGCTTCTGGAATCTTTTATTCACTAATTATCCAAGAGAAAGTCCCTTTACACAATGCAGTGTAGGGACACACTCTATGTGGCCTCATTTTTATCCAGTTCAAAGAGCAGATCTGTTTACCTTCATTCTTGCCAAGCTTGAAAACAAATGTTTTCAGGAAGCACCCAAACAAATCACCACTCTTCTCCAGATCAGCAATATTAAGGTGTAAAAAAGAAATCTCATCAGTGTCCCACCCATAAGCTATCCCAGTTCCAGAAGTAATAACAGTTCCCTCTCTCCCAGATTAGCAAAAAGGGAAATAATATAATTGGTTATTGTTCCTTCATTCCCGTCTATATTTTTAGCTCACATTTGTTGAAAGTTCCTTTTTAAACAAAAATTGATTGATTGCTCTGCAGAAAAGGTTATCAGCACCAAAGACATCTTTTCTCTTGCACTTAATGATGCAAGACTCTTGAAAATTAATGAGGGGGGAAATATGTTGGGATACCGCAGGCAAGCATTTTCCTCAGCACTTCTAACCATGTTTGCACATTACCTGTTAACAGCTACTACAGAAAAGGGAAAAACCTTTGAAACAATGCCTATAGACAGGTATCAAGAAGCAGATGATGAAGGTAGGTGGTAGAATGAAGCAAAGATCCCCACCAGTGGGGAAATGAACTACCCAGACATACCCAGCTGTGAACAGAACAAAACCAGCTTTGCTGTGAGTTCAAGTAAATGTGTGGAGAATCAGACAGGGAAAAACTCTTAAGCTCTTGAATACTGATGACTTTATAGCAACACAGTCTCAATGTTGATAATGAACTGGCATACACAGATGATGTAGATAGAGGGTGCCCTCAGTTCATGCCAAAAGCTGACTAGGCATGTCAAGTTTCACCACCCTTCCATCTGAACTAAATGTGCATTGCAGAATACTCATAATTCTCATGAAAGTAGACATTACAGAAGACGACTAGTACAGGAGATATACAGTATGTACTACTGCCAATCTTTTCCTTATTGGTCTTTTTTCTTGCCATCTTATCTAGGTTCACTGAGACACATTCTATTCACTCTCAAATCCTGTATCACTTTATGAAAAGGTGAAGAGACTTCACCAACTGAACAGCAATGGATGGCAGCAGAGCAGATTATTAGGAAGACACTGAGCCTTTGCCCATTGCCTCCAAACACAACATCAACATTCCTGACCTTGTTTTTCTCATTCTGTCTAAAACCAGTTTGGTGTAACAGTTAAGGAATCAGGCTAGGATCTGGAAACCACAGGTTCTAATCCTAATTTAGGAGTGAAGCAATCTGAGTGATCTTAGGCTAGTCTCTCTCTCAGCCCTAGGAAGCAGGCAATGGCAAACCACCACCGGGAGCCAAAAAAAAAAAGACAGTCATATACACATCATTGTGGATATTGCCTTCATTTTATCCCCAGTGAGACAGAATTAAGTCATCCACAACTGCACCAGGATTGAAGTAGTATTTTCCCTGTTACAGGTCATCTTCTTCAACATACAATTAGTCCATTTGATATTACAATAGACCCTGCCCAAAACATAATTTACAACCCAATTTTGAAATTCCAATGCCACATCTCTTGTGGTCGTGTGACTGCATTGTGGGTGCTCAGCAAATTATCCACATTTACAGCCCTTTGCAACATGCAATCATTGAACTGAGTTTTCTAACATTTTTGCTGGAAACTGGCATTAACTTCTGGTTTCTAGTGAAAATAAGGTCAAGGTGAAAAATGGGTTTGCTAACCAGCCATCATGTCTGCTTAACGACTACCACAAAAAAGGGATAATAAAAACAGGCCTAATCACATCATGACCCACTTTACAATCATTACAACTTACAACTATAATTCATTACAGGCTCAATTATAGTCATAAGCTAAAGGCTACCCACACCCTTACATTAACCAAAGACAGCCTCAAAATATATAATATTAGGCTTTGCCACCTTGGACAACAGTCAAGAGACTGCAGTGATTGGAAACTGGCAATAGATACATGATGGGAACTGGCGAGGCAGCAAAAGCTGGCCATGTTTTCTGCTGATTCAAAGACTGGTGGGCAGCACTTCAAGCACAGGGTGCAGGTCTTCTCTACCAATCCCCGTCCAACGTGTAAACTTGTGAAAGCTGATTATATGTTGTGTGATATGTTTCTTAAAGTGATAAAGCAAGGATTCCTCTTTATGTAACTTCCCCCCACCTTTGTCCAGGTTTCTCTTCTTCAGCCAGATTCAAATTGCAAATTTTAGTAGAAAGATGAGATACAGTCACTTTTCTTCTTTATACATATTTAGAATGGCAACCTCTCCAATTTGTCCATTTTGAATAATTGGGCTTTGTTACATCTATGCGGACGTAATCTGTACACTTCTCCAGAACAATTCATCTCCAAATGTCTATGGAGATTCTCACTCATCTAGGTCATGGTTGTTCCAAAGGTGTTTTTTCAAGAGGTAACTAGACTTTCTGGACTGACTTACCAACAGATGTATTGGGACAGGTCAGAGAATTTATAAAGAAGGTACAACTAACACAACACGAGACCAGAAAGTCCAGTTGCCTCTTGAAAAAGCATCTTTGGGACAATCCTTCTCCAGAATATAATAGATATAAAATAGAGCAAGAGTCTCCAACCTTTGTGCCTTCGCAGCCCAGCTGTGGGGGAGAGGAGCTGGACCGTGTGAGTGGCAAGCGTGTAGTTGTGCAAGCAATGAGCCAGCGTGCATGCGCACGGCTCGACTTACACAAGCAATGGTCCGACACACATGTGCACAATTGCCCATTGCATTAAGCTGCACATGTTCTAGCCAGGCACTCACATGGCCCTATTCCAAATGGCCCATGGCCAAGCTGTGGCTCACTGTGGGGACACCTGAAATAGACTACAATTATTGTGCTACCACCAGGCTAGAAGGTGTTGCTTCTTGGTAAAAAGGATATGCCTCTGTCCAGATATTACAATTCATTATAAAAGAAGGTGCCTGATAGTTTTCCAAGTACTATTTTAAGTTTAAGAAAGATTCTAATTAGTTCATACATTTAAAGGAATCTACAACCATTATAGTGATAGCGTTGTGTATGTCTCAAAAAATACTGGCATCCCATATATCTAATAATGTCCTACCACATATGCTTTAAGCACCACTAGCATAAAGTAATTTTAATTTGCAGATTTTATGATAACATATGGGGAAGAAAAGGAAGTATTCAGATCCTGAAATATTACTTTTACTTGCTGTATAATAAAATTTGACCCACATTTTTATACCCTTAAATAATTTATAATTAGAAAGCAAAAGCCCAAGACTTCTTTAAAATTATATTTGCTCCAAGCTATGACAAGTTATACAGCCCTGACTGAAACTAGTTTTCTATGTCAACAAAAATATATAGACTGTAGAATTAAAAGCAGAAATGCTATTTGAACTTAATTTCAAGTATTGAGTGAGTTTTTCAAGTGAAAATATAACATTTATATTTACACTAAATACAGGTCCATAAGAAAATAAATGCCTTTCTTTTAGAATAGTCCATTCTTTCCAACATAGTGTGAACTTGATAATGGCTCATCACTCACTTTACCTGCTTCTTGGGAAGAATCCTTAACAAATCAGTTTTACAATATAATTCTAAGTTCCTTTGATAATTGAAAATGTTTTATTGTGCTGTAAAATTCATTCTCAGGTAAACATGCACATGGGTTGTAGCTTGTAGTCAAATACTTTCAGTTACTTCACATCAGTTTAAAATTGAGATGGTTGGCAGGGTCTCGGCTATACATATAAACCTCCAACCCTATGGTTTCTTTCAATAAATGTTTATGAGAGTTAACCCTTTTGAACTTGATCCTCCTTGATTATTTTTAATGCTACTATCTTCATAATAATTGATAAGGTTTCTTTGGTTTTGACTTATAATTAATAAGCCAGTCAAGAGTGGTTGATTCATTAAACCACAATTTAACAAACAAAAGCTAAATATAATGGGCAAAGTGTTCTTAAGATCTTCAGGAAAATCTCTCTGGATTTTGCACTCAAAAGATTTCTTTATGCAGTTAATCTACCCCTGGAATGCCCTCATTTCAGCAAGGCTCAGTCGTCCAGGCAGTTTAAAATGTCATGCTGGTTTAGATTTGTGATTTTTATGCTCATTTCATTTACGATGCCACTGTACAATTTTGCAGTATTGTATTGAAACATATATGGATTATATTCCATGTGTACTCAGTGGTGGGATTCAACATTTTTTACTGCTGGTTCTGTGGGTGTGGCTTGGTGGGCATGGCAGGGGAATGAGATTGTAAAATCTCCATTCCCTCCCGACTCCTGGGTGAAGGTTACTGCAAAATCACCATTTCCTCCCCACTCCACTGACCTGCTTTCCAGCTCCGTCTTCCTGTGCAGGGCAACAAAAGAAGACCCAGCCTATCAGCTGGGACTTTGGAGCCAGAGAATGGACGGGGATGGGGCCAGTCAGAGGTGATATTTGCCGGTTCTCCAAACTACTCAAAGTTTCCGCTACCGGTTCTCCAGAACTGGTCAGAACCTGCTGAATACCACCTCTGCGTGTATTACCGTGTATACGCATGCCTTAAGATAGGAAAGGTTCAATTAATACTTTTTCAACCACCTGGACAGAGAGAGAGAGAGAGAGAGAGAGAGAGAGGGAGAGAGAGAGAGAGAGACNGAGAGAGAGAGAGAGAGAGAGAGAGAGAGAGAGAGAGAGAGAGAGAGAGACTGTCCCAAGGTCAACCCAGCTGTCTTCATGCCTAAGCCAGGATTGGAACTCAAGATCTCCCAGTTTCTAGCCTGGGTGCCTTGAATCACTAACAGCAAACTGATTCTCACTGATAAACAGAGATTCTTGTGAATTAAGAATATCTAAGGAGGGAAAAAAAGCAACAAAAATAGAACCAAAACATCCTTTGTCAACTAAAACCCACTTCATCACTGATGCGATTTCCTGGGACTCAGCAGACGTCCAGAAGCATCTTAACCCTACATGGGATGAAGGAGAAGGAGGAGAAGGAGAAGGAGAAGGAGAAGGAGAAGGAGAAGGAGAAGAAGAAGAAGAAGAAGAAGAAGAAGAAGAAGAAGAAGAAGAAGAATGAAGGAAGAAGTCCAACGAAGAGGAGAGAAGAGGAAGCAAAGAAAAAAAGACCGCAAGCAAAGAAGAGCAAAAAGGAAGAGAAAGGAAGAAAGCAAGAAGAGCGAAGAAGAAGAAGAGCAGAGAAGAAGAAGCAAGAAGAAGAAAAGAAGAAGAAGAAGAAGAGAGGAGAAGGAGAGAGCAAGCAAGGAAGAGCAAGAAGAAGAGCAAGAGCAAGAAGAAGAGACAAGAAAGCAAGGGATGAAGAAGAAAGAGCAAGTAAGAAAGAAGAACGAGACACGAAGAAAAGAAGACCGAAGAGCAAGAAGAAGAAGAAGAAGAAGGGAAGAGCAAAGAAAGAAGAAAAGAAGAGAAGAAGAAGAAGAGAAGAAGAAGAAGAACAGAAGAAGCAGAAGAGAGGGGCAGCAAGCGAGAAGAGAGCAAGAAGAAAGAGCCGAAGAAGAAGAAGAAGCGGGAAGAAGAAAGAAGAAGAAGAAGAAGAAGAAGAAGGAGGAGCATCTTCCTAATTACATGTTAACTGAACCATAACCCCACGAACCGGTTTCGTCCTCGGAGTCCCTTTTTCAGGCCTCAGACACCCACGTTCCGCCAGGCCGTCCTCTCTTCGCAAAGGAACAAAGAAATAAGGGCGAGTCGGGGAGCCTTCCGTGCAAGTCCGTACATCGGCCGATTGGCTTCCCCGCCGCCCGCTCCAGGCCTCTCAGCGTGCCTCCTCGCGCATCTCCCCATCATCTCGATTGGTCCGGTCTCCTTCCCCGAGGATTGCGCCTCGTGAGCGCGCGGCCCGACGATGGAGACGGCCGCTGTCCGCGCCGCACCCGCATCCAAGACACCACTCTTATCGAGCCGTCGGCCACGTGTGACCCTCCCGAACAGTCAGGCGGACTGTCACGGAAAGACCGCCTCCGCTTTTCTGTCCTCTCTTCTGGTGCGCCGCCACCCTCCTTCCCCCCTCCCTCCCCACCACCCCCACCACAACCGCGCTCAAGCCGAAAGCCCTGTTCACCCTGAGGAAAAGGCGGGCATGGTGGCGAAGCAGCGTGAGCGGCGCATGCGATCCGCGTGCCGGGCTGTTTCCCCACCCACCCCAACCCACCCCCCCACCCCCTTCTCTCTCTTCTTTCTCTTCTTCTTTTTTTTTTTTTGCCCTTCCCACACCCTTAGTGCGGTCTGTGGTTGGCACGGTAGCAGAAAACGGCGGCCTCGCGAGGGGGAGAGGCGAGCGCCGAAAGGGCGCAAGTTTTTGGCAAGCCGCCATCGGAAAAGGGCGGAGGGAGGGCAGGACAGTGGGCTCCTTTGGAGCTGAGAGGCGCTGGGAGGACAACGGTGAGGACCCGGAGCGAAAGAAACAGCAAACGCGCGCCACACCCGCTCACGCCGCGTATTTTCCGGCTCTGTGCGCGCCGGGCGTGGTTGGGGCAGTCGCTCGGTCTGCTGGCCATCTCGCCGCTCTCGTCTTCCAGCGGCTGCAGGAAATAAGCCCCGCCGCTCCCTCCCTCCCTCCCACTCGGGCTCCTTTTCTCGCCCCCGCCGCCTTCGGTTAGAAGGGCAGAAAGAGAGAGGGAATCTCTTTCGGGTCTCCTTTTTCAAGAGCGAGGACGGCGCGGGGAAGACCATCCGCCTGAGAGGGAATCTTCCAAAGTTGCCCTTGTTTTGCCTTATTTCACAATTGGCCTTGGGGGGGTCGAGACAAAGCGCCCGAGGAGAAAGGAGAAAGGGGGGAGGGCGGGAAAGAAAAGAAAAAAGAGGGGCCCCGAGCCCTTTCCCCACATTCCTATGCAGCGGCAAAAGAGGGGCGGAGAGGGAGATCGCTCCCGGTGAAACGGCGCGCCCGCCTCCGCTTCTTCTGCCGCGACAAACGTCGAGGTCGAAACGTGATTCGGGGCTTTTGACAGATGCCCGTTTTTTCCCGACGCGGCTCCTTCCGGCAGGAGAACCATGTAGATCCCTCGTAGGGGGAGGGGAGGGGAAGAGGTGCCGTCGGCCGGGCTGGGGGAGGGTAGAGGGAAGAAAAATGGGGGATGCTGCGGACGTCAAGGAGATGAAGAAGACGTTCATTGTCCCAGCCATCAAACCGTTTGATCACTACGATTTCGCCCGAGCGAAGATCGCCTGTAATCTAGCCTGGCTAGTGGCCAAAGCCTTTGGGACAGGTAGGTTGATGCTTCTTGTCGTGCCTCCTGGTCTGCCATTCTGGATTCTGGCTCTTCTTTCTTTTCCTGGTCTGTGGGTTGAATCATTCATCCGTTGCAAACACGAAGAAGAAGAAGAAGAAGAAGAAGAAGAACAAAAGGAATCAAGGAAAATAAGTCAAAAGATGCGATATTGTGTATTGTACAATGTTCGATGATATGTTTGTATCACTGCCACCTATTATAGTGAACGATGTGGATTGGCTCCCTGTGAATGATTTTTAAAAAATCAACCTTTTCCATCAGCTTGTGTGCAAAAGGTTACTTCCTTTCAGTTGACCTCCTCCTTAGATAGACACTGTTTTTATCATTTAAATAGAGGGTGGGGGGTGGGGGGGTAAACTGAAAACAGAAATGTTGAATGGTTATTTTTGACATCTGGGGGTTATGACTAGTCATTCGGATTAGGTGAAACACAAGTTGTGTCCTTTGGAAACAAAGCTCAGGGTTTTCTCCTTGTCTAATCCATTGGGAGAAGGTTGAAAGAAGTATGAAAAGAAGAAGCGTCTTTTCATTGCAATCTAGGCTGTAAGGAGAAGAAAGAGTAGCCTTTTTCCCATCAAAAGCTTTCAGAGAATATTTACCCAAAAAGAAGAAGAAGTGACAATATTAACACAGAGAAGGCAATGGTAAATAATAGAGGCGTCTCCCACCCAAAGCATTGCAAGGTGACCATCTGTCATTTGTTCTGTCTCTCTCTCTCTCTCTCCTGTTTTGTTATTGTCTACTGGAGAATAATGAATGGGAAATAATGAATGGGAATTGGAATGGGAAAAGAGTATCTTTCTACCTTCAACTCTTCCACTGTGGAATTTAATATATAATGTAACAAGATAACAGTTGCAATTTGTTCCTGACAAAAGGTTAAAAGGCACCTCTCTTAGAATATGTATCTAGTGGAAAGTAGCTGTCACAAATTACCAAGTTAAGGTACAAGTGAGCCAAAAGATTTACATTCAGCTGTCAGTCTGTCTTTCTTTGCAGCGGTGGGGTGGTTATTATCTTTCAATACTTTGTGTTTCCCCTTCTTTGAATGCTTGTGCCCAAAAATGCTGATGTGCTGGAAATTTAGGACAATACCTAAATCTCAGAAATGATCTGCCACACAGGATTTTACCTTGCAGGTACAATCTTGAAAAACATTTTAATTATGCATAGTGGTAATGTTGAAATAATTCTTGTCTGGTAAACAAGTAAAACCACATTCCTAAATTTCAACTCCTAGTCACCAAAAGAGTACAAGCATCAAGTACACAGAAATCAGGTGATTATGTTTTAATGTGTGAACTGCAAGCTACAATATTTTGTGTTCTTTATGTCCCATTGAGGCACTATGCCTCATTGAAGTCAGTGAGTAATTTCCAAGTAAACAGACACACATGACCAACTTGGAGAGATGTGTAATTTATTCTCAGATAAAGGGTTCTTTAAAGATACAAGCAAGAAAGTTGACTGTTTTCTGTTAGAAACTTTACTCTGTTGATCACTCTGTTGCCACTATTCAAAATTGTATTTTATAGGGGCATTATTTAAACTGTCCATAGTTGTCCTGGTCTGGATTGATTTAGTTAAGATTTCAAGGATAATTTAGGAAAGGATGACAAATAAGTATATGCAGTGTGAAGCACAGAAGTATATTATTTATTTGCATGAACCAAAATTTAGAATATGATACTAGACAAGAAGACCATTATAACATGTCCTTTCAAATCAGTTACTCTCCACAGAGAGAGTCATAGGTCTTGTAAACATATGGGCTTACTATTCAAAAAAACAACAGACAATTTACCAAAGTGTAAAAGTGGCTTTTGTGTTATGTTTTCATAGTACTCCAATTGTTTCATTCTGATTTATGAAAAAACTGTTGTTTGTTGCATGATTTACTTCATACTTGAACTGGAAATGCCACTGATCAAGAGATGCTTGTTTTGATCGATCGCTTTTTTTTCCCCTGTACCCTATTCAGTTGGTTGGTAGCTTTGAAATTTGCAAGTATAATGGAGAATACATTCAGAAAATGGTTGCTGTGAGAGAACTGTAACATTCTTGTTGCTAAACTGTCAATTGTCCTTTATCATACATTTGATGGAAGGCAAATCAAACAAGTTACAAGCTACCATTTCTAGGATATTCCCTGGCATCCTCATCTTATTGCTGTCTTTCTTGCAGTCATCTTCCATAAGGGACTGGCTGGTGAACAGAGTCTCCAGTGAACATGAAGGCAATGTTGGATACTAGTGCTTTGCAGTATATCAGCTTATTGAATTTAATGAAATGTAAAAGACTACCTCCTACTATATCACCCAAGTAACCCCACCAATGAGGCTGGCTCTCACTTTAGAGTAGGACCTTCTTCATAGAAAGTTGGGGAACTTTCCTAGGAAAGTATGGATGGCCCTCATGATTTCTTGTTTTACTTGACAATTGGCAATATGTTTATTCTCCTGGGCAGTTACCACAACTGCTCCTGGACTGGATTTCCAGATTGCTCTTTAAAATGAATCCTTGTTTTAATCCGTCTCTAGTGAATATATAAATATATATGTGTGTGTGTGTGTGTGTGTGCGCGCGCGTGCTGTTCAGCTTCCTTCGGGCATTATCCCAAGTCATTGTAGTGCTTTTAAAGCTGTAGCAGCGTTTCAGCAGAATCTCATCTGCCATCATCAGGCTTCTGTATTGAGTTTGTATGTGGGTCAGGGTCTCA
>BHFT01031421.1:0-48228 GCA_004320025.1 Laticauda laticaudata | reverse complement strand
AGAATGAGCGGAGGTTACAGACTGCTCACAACAAGCTGATGGTGGAGTGTGAACGATACCCGACTCATGGCATTCCAGAACTTTCATGAGGATGCCTCCAGCCATGTTTGACGAGAACTTGCTGCAGATCGCCTGGTACCACGAGCAGGTTGACTCCAAGCACAAACATCAACTTTCCAGAGTCACAGCCTGTCAACACAATGCTGGCTCAGAGGTGGCCACTGCCTGCTGCGACCTGCCGCCTCTCAGGACCACCTACAGCGAGCATGCATAGCAGCTTGGAGGGTGCCACACAACACCATCAGCATTTGTGTCAGAGAAGTGGTGCAGGCCATCATGGAAGAATACCCTGCAGGAGCTCCTCCAGTGCCCTCCACTGAAGAAGGATGGAAGAAAGTTGCAGAGCAACGTCGCTCATCCAAGAAGTGGAATTCCCCCCACTGAGAAGAAAACACAGTTGGAGCCATAGGATGGGAAGCACGTGGCCTTGCAAAAGCTCGCGAGGAAGTCAGGGTCCACTTATTTCAACTACCAAGGGTCTTCTTTCAGCAGATGCAGATCCTCATTCGCCATGGTCGATGCTGACTAACAAGTTCATGTACATTTGATGCTCAGTGCAACGGGTCAGGCTTTCAGATGCCAGGTTAGATCAACGCCAGTCACCTCTCAAGGAGGGGCTGGAAGCACTTCATCATGGCTTCCCAGATCCAGACCCCCCTGCCCCACGACACTGCAAGATGTGCCCTACTTCATCGTGGGGGATGACGCCTTTTCCCTCAGAACTTCCTCAGGAAGCCCTACACTTCCAGACTCCTCACCGTGAAGAGCAGTCTTCAAACTACAGCTGTCCAGGGCAAGGCGGGCTGGTGGAAACGCCTTTCAAGGCATCTGTAGCCAACAAGGTTTCCCAGGTACTTCGTCACCACCATGCCAGCATCGCCACAGGGACCGTGAGGAGAATCGTGGAAGCTTTGCTGCCATCCTGCACAATCTCATGCCGCACTTCCATACCCAAGTCCTTGCAGAAACAGGCTTGTGGACTGCCAACAAGGCAATGTGGACATGGAGCTGGGGAATGGAGGCCCAAAGGCGAAACGCTGACAGACACTAAGGATGTGCAAGCCAACAAAGCAGAGCTTCACATGAAGGGATGAAGCAGCGCACGCTCCTGAGACCACTGTGCAAAACTCCCCAGTTGGAGCAGTGGAGTTGCAATACAGGATGACAGATGATTAAAGTTGATGCTGTCTTCAGCCTGTCTCATCACACTGATGAGATTGGGCCAATGTTGTTGGGTGGGCCTACAAGCATGAACAGGGCATTTAATAAAAGAGTTTCTGTTTATGTTGACATTGTGGGATGAATTGATTACATTATTATTGATAATTAAAGGGCCATAGGTGTGGGACCTGGGAGGGTGGACCATCAGAGTCCCCCTCATGCTTGGCATGGAGGTTTATCGTATCGCACGGCTATTACCATCTCAAAGGTATCCCTGCCCATCCCACTGCTAAATCCTTACCTCATCACAAGATGCAAAGAGCCATTAAAAACCATTTCACTAAAAGTTTCCAACCGAGCAACTTTATTGACAAAAAAATATACAGTAACAAGTGGTGTGAAGCAAAGAAAATTTATTTATAAACAAGCTGTACAAAGACAAAATGAACAAGTCTAAGTGTCCAAAAGCAAATATAAAGTCAACAGGTAGCAAAAACCAGTCTCTTTGTCACTCTTCTTGGACACTCGGCAGGCGTGCTCAGTCCTCAGGGTGAAGGGTCCAGTGTGCTGAGTAGGAGAGGTGGCTGGCTGCTGGAGTGCTGTGGTCCTGCAAGCGCCACTGGGTGCAGCTGGCCCCGAGAGGACAACAGGGGACGGTGGTGGTCTTGAGGAAGCTCTCAGACAGCTGGCTCAGCCCCCGTGATGCTCTGAGAGGCAGCCCTTGCCATCCATGACATGGGGTGTCAGCTCGCAATATACGATGAGACAGCAATGTACTTGAGGCCGGGCTTTGGTGGGCTGTGGGTTGGAGGAAGGCAGAGTGTAGTCGAGGCATGTCTGGTCCTGCAGCCTGGGTGAGCGACTGGCGTCGGTGGGGCATCGGTTGGTGTGGTGTGAGCATCTGTGGCTAAGGGCTAGCCAATCTGCCGGTGGCGTGTCGGTGCAATTGGTGGCATCAGTGGCACCAGTGGGCGTCCGATGTGAGACTGTTGCGCTGGATGGGAAGGGCTTGCCATGTGCTTGCTTTCGACCCTTTCCCTGTAGCTGTAGCCTTGGAAAGGGAAGGGCCTGTGGAGAAGCCCTTGGAAGGCGCCTAGTGACAATCACACTGGGTGGAGGAAGCAGACCTGGACTGGTGGGGAAGCAGGTTCACTTCTGGTCTGGAGGGTTTGTAGCAAGACGAGATCGCGTGATCGTTCCTCGTCACCACTTTGTATCTCTCATTTGTTTTTCTGTTATTGTAGTTTTATTTTTTTTTTTGTTCTTTCTTCGGTGGTTCCGACAATTGTTCATGGAAGAGGGTTTGGTTGAGCATTAGGTGAGGAAAGGGCTTAGCGTTGTGAGGATGGGGCGTCGGTGTGTACCACTGTCACAGAGAGTAGATCTATGCCGCTGCGTCCTGATGGTATCTCCTATCCTCCAGCGAGGCACCAGCTGTGGGCTCTGCCCCTCCGGTCTGCTCTCTTGCCTTTCTGTTGGAGTGTGATCTGGGGGTGCGCATGCGGGTATGGGCTGTGGGAAAGTTGAGTGCCCGTTCTTCCTTTCCCAGCCTGTTGTCAAGGGGGTCACCTCCACGTGCTCTTGCCATGGGTAGTACAGCTGTCGGGGGTTCTTCCCATTGTGGGCACGCCTCCGACAGATTACTGCCTGTGACATCTAGGAGTAGAACTCTTTGCCAGAAGCAGGACTGGCTCTCAGCAGGCTGCCTGAAGAGAGAGGGTTTGTGAGCACGGGCTGCTTCCTCGGTGGTGGATCTCACCCACCATCTTTCCATCCATCATTATATATATCAATTTTATTGCGGATAATATCTTTAATATACAAGCCCACTCTCTTTTCTTGCATTGTTGGTCAAGAGGTAAAGATTTTTCCCAAATTTTTGGACTGGTCTCAGCAATATTGTTCATGTTGCTTTTGATGTGTATTCTTTGAAGACAAAATATATATATCAATTTTAATTTTCTCCTAATTTATGAAAAAACATTCCTTCTTTTAACAGCTGAATTAAGGTCCATTTAATAATTGAATGTATTAATTGTTTTTCTTCGCATGGTTAAATTTTGTAGTTAGGTTTAACGCTCGCTCTTTGTAGATTCTTAGTTCGCGTTGTTCTTTGGACCTCCTCCTTTCCACTATTGCAGCTTCTTCTTTTTCCAGTTCGTCATTTGTAGTCCTCCTTGGAATTCCATTTGTGAAATTTCTTTTTCGCTTCTTTTCTGCCTCTTTAACAAAAAATTCTGCGTATAAAATAATATCAGCTTTTTTCCCAATTGAATCACACTTCTGTATCTCTGTTTCCTTGAACATATATGACAATAACCTTCTGGGAATCAAGCCATCTATAATTCGACCTCTTTTTTTAAGTAGCATATTTGGTCAAGAATCTAGTAATTCTTTTCTCATCTCTCCCACTCTCTGGGCCCTTGTGTTCAAGACCACAAATCTTCCTTAATCTTTTGAGTATTTCAAATGTTTTCTCTCTGCACTATGGCACAGAATTTTTTGCGTTTTTTAAATGGCTTTCTTTTAAATCTGATTACTGAACTTTTTCTTGGGTAACTATTTCTACATCGCATATCTTGTAAAGACTCGATAAACCTCGTCTATTCTAATCTCTTCGTGATCTCTTTGATTATTTCCAAAGCTTCAGCCAGTATTTTCTATCATTATCTCAGCTAAGTTTTGTCCTTTTTCTCCTCTATATTTTTGAAATCTGAGATAAAAATTCTGATCTTGTTCATCTCCCATCTCAACCATACCACTTTTATCTTGTTCAACCACAGTTAATCTTGTTTATCAATGTCTCCAATATTCTTATTCTCTTTGTTTTACCTTCTTCTTCAATTTTCTTGGAGCTTCTCATCATACTTCATTGATCAATTGTTGGATGTTCTCCACTTTTTCATTGGTTTTCCCAGTTCTTTGTTCAATGGTCTCTGTCTTTTTTTCAATGTTCTCTCTATTCTCTTTGCAATATTCTCTGATCTATATTTGAATATAATTTGAATATTTTGAATTCCTTGGCATAATTACTTGCAGGGCAATTTTTCTTTGTTCTTTTTTCTTGCTTTTAACATTGTCTGTGATTGAGTGTTGTCCTCCAAAATGTGGAGAAAAGGAGGAAGCAGAAATTAGAAGAACCAGGAGCTGTTAATTCCTACTCGTTTTGAAAAATTCAGAATGTTCAGATTCTTCTAGACCTTAAACCAGTTGTAAAATAACCAGTTACAATTCCAATGTAAAATAGTGGAAAGAAAAAAGAAAAAAAACATTAGATTAATAAATAATTAAAAAGCAATAAAGGGGGGAATTATTCTCTTCAGGCGTCTTGTATGCTTAATCATATGATCAGTTATGATGACAATAAAAATTCAAAGTGAAAAAAAAAAAAAGGAGCATAAACGACATCATAAACAAACATGGAGAAAAAAGAAAAATTTGTAAAGTCCCAAAAAGGCAAAGAGGTGAAGAAAAAAGGCTAAGGAAAAAAAAAAAGGAAAGAAAGGAAAAATTCTTCAGGTTCTTCAACACCTTAATCCAATTTAAGAGATCTCAAGATATAAAAAAAGAAACCAAAAAGAATGGACCAAAAAGAAAACCAATATGAAAAATAGACAAATTCCAGAAAGCCAAGTTCCAAAAAAGCCAAAAATTCAAATATCTATATAACCAGAAAAAAAAGATAAATTGATGAGGGGGATAGCACAGCTTGAGAAAAAATAAAAAAGAACACACTGCATTATTGTTTAATTATCCAAGGCTCTTATTATAGTTCTCTTCTCTCTTCTCCAAAGACTTATACCTTTTCTTTCCTAAATTTCAAACCAGAGACTCCAGCTGTGATAGAAACCCAGCAGAGCAACCTGAATAATACTCTCTGTTCTCTTCCCTCTATCTTACTAACTAGGCAATGTCCTTGAAACAAAGTCTCAATTCTTTCTCAGCTTTGTCTGGGTAAAGAAAAAACAGGATACTTCCAAGCCTCTAGTTTGGCAGTGCTACAAAGTTTCTTGTAGCTTGTCACTTTTCCCCTCTCCTTTTCCAGGCAAAATATAATAAGGATAATTAAAAAAGAAAAAAAAAGTTATTTAAAAAATAACTAAAAAGGAATCTCTAGCTTAACATGTTATAGAAATCAAAAAGGAGAAAAAGAATAAATAACAAAGAAGAAAAAGAAATTTCAAAATTTAAAATCAAATATAAAAATCCAACAATGAAGAAAAAAAAATTATTACTTTGACATCCTTGTTTAAAATCGCCACTTAATCACTTCTGTGCAAAAACTTTTACAATTCTTTCTTTTCTTAGGGTGTCCTTTCAGTCTTAAAATATTTTTAAAAAAGTTCTCACCAAACCGGCACACTCTCTCTTTTCTGTTCTCTTCCGTCTTCAGAGCTGTCCCATCTTCAGCAGCTTTAATGGCTGCCTCTTTGCCACTGGCAAAAAGAGCTTCTCCTGGATCTACCAGGGACTTTGCGGTATCCCTGGGATCGACAAGACACGCTCTTTACATTCGCCATCTCTTCGGGACGGTTTAGATCCGATTGGACCATCCAGGAGCAAAGATATCGGCAGCGATCTCGGACCTGTGAGATCGCATGCCATATCGTCGCAATGCCAGCTCCGCCCTCCAAGTGAATCCTGCTTGATTGCTAGGTCATTGTCATATGACCACCATTCGCACTCTTTGCAACCTCCTGTCAGTTTCCCATTTGACTTTGCTTGTCAGGAGCTGGCAGTGAAGTAAAGGTAGCAAATGATATGGCTGCAGACAGTGCGGCCTTTGTAGTTCTGGGTCCTGAATCATGATTGCATGACTTCAGAGATGCAGTCTGACCAGGCCTAACTCTTCTTGTTCATCCAATGAACGGTTGTTAAGCAAGGACTACCTGTTATCAGTGTTGGAAGACATATCCTTCTGGGTTCAGTTCCAAGTAGGGAAAAAGACACTGGATTCATGGAAGTTGTTTGGAAAAAAGGTTTAATGGTTGACAGGACCACATGCCTTGTAGCTCCTGGGCGAAGAGGGGAGAGATTCTGAGAATCCCCTGGTTTCATACCCTCTGTTGGGCCCCACCTTAGTGTTTCTTGTTCCTGTGCAAGAAATTATCCCATTGGCTGTCAGATTCCTAGAGGCGGGGGTCTTAGCTAACTTTGTAGACTTTGTCTGGACCACATGGCTTCACCTAAGTGCTGACTAGTGCAATCTTCCCAGACCACGTGGTGAGATGGGTAATCCAATCATTTCCTGAAGGCCATGTCTAAATCCCATCATCCTGGAGCTGAAGGGGGGGCAGGGAGCTGCAGAAAGTTGCTTTGTCTTCAAAACATGTTTCTCCTTTTTTCATCCAGGGAAATATAATATTCTGCCTTTTTAATATTTCCTAGAATATTTCATTCTTCTAGAAGAGGGGTCGGTGCTAATTTTCTACATCAGGAATATCATACTTTCCCAATTTCTTAAAATAATTCTCTTAGTATTATTTTTAGGACTGTAAAATCCTAGGTACTTAATATAATCTGTAGCAATTATGAAGCCACATCTTCGCATTGTGTGCTGAATCTGTTAAACAGATTCCCCCACCACAAGTTTTATGTCGTTATATAAATTGGAGGCTTAGATTGAACAACAATAAATTTAAGTAAAGTTAATATTCAGTCATCACCACGGAATAATATTAATGGTTTGAAAACCCCTTTGTCACTCTAAGAAATATTAAGGTCCATTTTGTTGATTAAAAAAATGGGAAAGCTCCACCTCTGTAGGGCTTGCCAATTAAGTGGTATAAATCCTTTGTGGCACACTGGCTCCTATATTTTTAGAAATGCATGATTCTTATCCATACTTTTAGGAACTCAGTTGATTAAATGGTGAAGGTGCTGGCCTAATAATCAGGAGATTGTGAGTTCTAGTCCTAGTTTAGGCATGAAAGTCAGTTGGGTGATTTTGGGCCAGTCATGCTCTCTCAATAAAACCCATCTCACAGAGTTGTTGTGGGGAAAATAGGAGGTAGGAGTATTAAATGTTTTGCCAACTTGAGTTGATGGGAGAAGGGTGAGAAAACACAATGTCAACTCGCAAAGCTTTCCTGACCTGCCACAGGCAGGGGGATGGGAATTGTGCCTTGCAGCTGCACCAAAGAATTCACACCTCAGTCAAAACAAGACACAGCTTACCGGACCCAAAGCCAAGGCCATCTCCATGGAAACCCACAACAGCTGGAGGGAGTGATTTCGATGACCCATGAAATTGCTTCATTGGGGAATGTGACTAGCAGCACACTCTGCGGGGAGGGGGAAACATGGTCAGAGGCAAGGCACGAATTGGGTGAAGACAGAGCTGGCTTCACCTAGGTTGTGCCACTTGGTGCTCCTAATAAACAACTGGATTATTCTTGCTAAATGGCTTGAGACTCTTAATTTTATTAGGGCATTGAGTAGAACCCTGACACACATACTCTCAGTAAGTGTATGATGATAAAAACATTTAAAGCAAGTAAACTTCCCCAATAATTTTATGAGATTTACATGTAATAACAGTGATTTTAAAACCTGGTAAAATTTGCAAATTTTGCATAAGTTAGAGACTTATTTTATTCCTTAATGTTGACAGAAAATTATTACCTTTTTTATTGGCTAGGTATTTGCAAAAGTCTCTACAAGATATAATTCATATTTCTCAGATATAATTCATTAGGCTCTCAGTCTAAATTTATTAAAAACTAGACAACCTATGTCCCCTTGGATTATCATTTCTGAGATATTTCCTTATCAGATTCCTCAATTCCTTCAGAAATAGAAAAGATGGGATGCATTCAGAGCTTTATCTGCCTTGAAAATAGCATATATTGAACCACATGTACAGTCAAACATCAGCTAAGGAAATGTTATGAGATTTTTTATTATGTCATAACACATTTTCTTAGCTGATGTTTGACTGTACATGTACATTTTTTATTATGTCATGAACTGTTTTATGATAATGTTCAGATTATAAAATGTTTTAGAAAGTTTTCCCTGTTCAATTCCATAGAAGTCATGGATCCCAGACTTTGGATGCATTCTGTAAATTAACCCATTTGCGGTACATTGATTCAAAATGTTTTGCCCTATGGTGCGCTGTTTTGCACAGTTAAAGGTTACAAGAATGAGAGTTTTGGTAGTAGATAGAAAAGAGTCAGATAATTTAGATTTATTGATGATATTTTGAATACAGCTTGACATATCATCAACCTCATGTTGCTGTTATTTTTAAGTGCTGAGAAAGTTTTAATTAATTTTCTTAAGGAAGCAAGGAGGCAGTATAGGTTTCCATTCTACTTTATTAAAAGGATGGAAATTTATTACCAACAAATCTCTGTGCAAGTTACAAAAAGCCAATTTGAGTTATACTGCAGTGCCTGTCAGGGGTATCTATTTTCTCTGCTGTGTTTGAATTAATCTTGGAATGCTTAGTTATTTTAATTGGGCAGTCTAATGATGTTGCTGGTATTACACTGTTGGGCTTTGATTATAAACTATTTTTATATGCTAAAATGGATATTTCAGCAATTTTAGATGACCTTGCTAATTCATTAATAAATATTATACAAGTGGCTCAACATTTTGCTAAATATTCCAGATGTAAGATTAACTGGATATGTCTTTTTTATTTCCTTTATGCTAGTCAGTGAGAACACGAGCTCATATTAAATTAAGAAAATATTCATTTTCAGTTTGCCTCAAACCCAGAAAACAGTTTATAAGTATAATAAACTGTAAAATAAATGATGTCAAAGGGGATAACAGTATGGCAATCTTAATGAGAAATCCATTTCTCTACAATTTTCCAATAAATTTAACAGATTAGAATAATACCTTGAAGATTTTGACAGATCCATTTGCTTCAAACATCCTCTTAAAAGAAGAACAATTGGCTTGAGGAGCTGAAATAAATGTAGATGTGAATTAGAAGTGATCAATCATTTTAATTTCTCTTTCAGTGTTTTTGCATCCTGAAAGTTATTGCTATGCCATATTTCAGTGAGTGGATAAAAGGGATGGCAGTTGCATTCCTAACAAGGTGCAGGGGCCACCTCTTTGAGTTAAGTTGCACTAGCAATGGATGACTTCAATGTCTGTAAATTAAAAGACACCATGTAACAATCCCCATCTTCCTTTGATCAGGAAAATGTTTTGGGAAAGTGATTGGGAAACATAGGAACATTGCAATTGGAAATAGAAGACATAATTGCAAACTGAATTTTTTGGGAAAGCATAAGTGATTATGCAATCAAACACTTCAGTTGGGGTTCCCAACTGCCAAATGACTTTCTTGACTGAAATAAAAATGCATGTTTTTTTAAAAGAACATTTGGTTTGCTCTACTTGATACATCTCATAAAACTTTTCATCTGAGGTCTGATCAGATGTACTTGACAGGACATGAGGGTGTAGGTACATTTTATAAATGTCTTTGAAGAGCTTTGGGGATTTGGAAGCATAATTGTGAATGGTTCCTAAACATATGTTTCTATGGAGATTCTCATTTGTCTAGGTCATGTTTGTCCCAAAGGTGCTTTTCCTAAAGGCAACTGAACTTTCTTGGGTTTTTTCCTTGAAAATGTTTCACTTCTCATCCAAGATGCTTCTTCAATTCTGATTGAACGGTGGGAAATAGAAGGATGGAAGCAACCCACAGAGTGCTAAGGACCAGATGTTTTCTAAGAATATAAAGGTTTCCATTCCCCACCATTCAGTCAGAACTGAAGAAGAAACTGAAAAACACCAAATAAAGTCCAATTGCCTTTCGAAGGGCACCTTTGGGATTCCTAATCCTATGAAACATGTAGTCATGCATGTTCAACAAAATGTAGCAATAGCAATTAGGCTTATATGTCACCCCATAGCACCTTACAGCACTTTCTGTGTGAGTTACAATGTAGATGCATTATTTGCATATTGCCTAAACAATCATTTTACAGACCTTAGAAAGATGGAAGGCTGAGTCAGTCTTGAACAGGTCAGGATCAAACGCCAGACTGTGGATAGAGTTTGCCTGCAATACTGCACTTTAACCACTGTGCCACCAGACCACCTTACACCAAAATGTAACTATAGTCTCCGGGCCACACATTTTATCGATTATAATTTTAGTATAGTTAGACAATGTATAATTGATAGACTGGATTTTATCATAAATTTTAGTTGTTATTCTGCCTGTCCTGTACAAATACCGTACAAAGGCGGATAGATCTCCACAAAGCATCCACACAAAGTCTTTTTTATTGGTTTATCAGGCATCCTGTCAACTCACATTTATGATGAGGTTCTTCTTAATGTCCAATCCTTTGCGTATCTGAATTGTGGTGTAGGAAGATAATAAAGTCTCAACCCCATGATGTTTGAAGCGACTACATGGTATGGTGACTTCAGGCAAGAGTGAAGAAACCTCTCCCAACTCACCAAGGGTCAATTCAGTGACCAATCAGGGTTACAAATGTGGCCACATGACATGGACTACATTTCCCGGGATACCTTAACTACATTTACCATGGTGCATTCCCTTAAGGGGACAGCTCACAAGTCCTAACTAACTATCCCAAATACCATTAACTCTAAATTGTCTGGACAGCACAGTTGTTATTTATTATTTTATACTATATTTTTTTAATTGTATGTTTCCTGAGTGTTTTTATTTGTTCTGGTCTATGTAATAAACTGAATTAACTATTGTCTCACTGTAAAACTTCCATCAGTGTGGTGATGACAATGAGGCAGAAATATCAGAAAAGGTGTCCCCGTTTCTTCTACATATGTTCCTTTTAGGAGTGCTTGAAGATTAGCATGAATAATCAATGGTGTGAATCATTAATGTTAAATCAGCATCTGTTCTCTCCAAGTTAAACAGCATCTTAATGCATCCAGCTGAAGTTTGCTAGGTTTCTTTCTTTGCTGACTAAATTTAAGACTTCCAAACTTTTCTTTTGCAATCTCACACATCTAAGCAGGTCAGCTGTCTATAGATAGTAAATACTACTCATCAGAACCTTTCAATATTAATTTAAGCAATAATCTTCTGACCATCCATATCTGTTTGAAAAAAAAAATTAGGTATTAATGGAATTTAAAAAAACCTAAAAGAAAGAAATAACCTCACACTTTGATTATTAGAATACAAAAATTGCTCAGTTGCCCAATAATTGTTCCTTATCCTGAGAGGAAGTAATTTGTGTTTCACGTATGTAATATAAACTTTCTAAAAAAAAATAAAAGAAAGAAGAAGGGGGAACAAATGACCAAAGATGGGAAGCACTGAGAAGAGACAGCTTGATTTATAAATCCTTCGGGGCAGAAAGCACACCTGGCCATTAGCCTAAACATCTCTTGGTGGCAATAAATTGACTGAAATATTGGCTATTAAAAATGAATTTGATGTGTTTCTACTCATAACATTTCTTTTGAAAATGTTTTGAGTTTTCCACTTAGAGTATTAATGGAACACTGCATTTTCAGGATTTGAATTATTTAGTAATTTCCCTTCTCCTCTCACACACTTTTGGTCCAAAAGCAAGGATAGAATTCCATTTTTATTTATGCTATTGCTTGGAAGCAGTCTGATGAATTAAGTAGGATTAGCTGTTCATATTTTTTTTGGTGTCTGTGTATCCTGATGCCCAGATTAAAATATAACACTTCCAGTAAGATGAACTGTTTGTGTTCATTTTACGGGAAATGTTACATTTTTATTTGGGCAACGGTTCCTTTTGTGCAGAGATGAAAAATGAAAAATCAGGACTGCATATTGGAAGCCAACTCTGAAAAGACAAACAGCTTCATTTTGAATTGTTGCATAGGTTCCTCAGAACTCTAAACTTCTGTAAGTCATGGAAGCAGAGACAAAACAAGGCACTAGGCCCAAACTTCTTCCATTTTTATTTTTAAAAGATTGAGAGTAAATGTGTGCAGAGAGGTCAGACTTCAAGCCATAACATGAGGAATGTCACATAGTTTGTGAATGATCGCTCCCATCCTTGACCCCCTACAACAATTTTTGCAACAATTTCAAAAATGGATTAACAGCTAATATATACATACATAAGTACGTGTGTGTGTGCATGCATGTGTATATGTATATGAGTTTGTTCATTGGGGGTGCAGAAGAATGGGCTGCCACAGCACTTGGTCTTTCCTAGATTCCTAATTTTAATTAAGTTTCTGGTAATCAGGTTTCAAAATGGAGCCCCTTTGAAGCCCCATAGTAAACATAGTGTGTATTAATTAGCTGCTGTCAACTAGGGCATACAAAAGATTGACCTTTAGTGATTCAAGACTGACTCACCGGGGTGAGAATCTTCTGTTGCTTTCTTGAGAATAAATTCTCATACTGCTAAGGGTACTTTCAGACAGTCAAGAGCTCTACAAAAGGAAATATCAGTGTGATCTGTAATTCATGCCTGACCTTTGCAGAATGGCATTTTCACCTTCAATAGGCCTCTTGAGGTTGTGCATTCTTGAAAGAAGTAGCATCCCCACCAGTAATTGATTGATTTTGAAACTAAAGAAGAATAATAGGTATCCGGAGATGTTTGCTTCCTGTTTATTCTTAGCAGATAATAGTTAAAATCATACTACTTCTTGATAGAATTTAAGACTGAATTTAATACAGGATCACTCAGAAGAAAGAGTGAAACAAACAATCAAACAAACAAGTGAGCCAGGACAGGAAATGCAATAGAATATTCTGGAAAATAGCTTTGACTATTGAAACATCTCTCTCTCCCTCCCTCCCTCTCAATATCATTGTTCAAGAATTAAACATCAGTGTTAAAGAAGGGAAGGCTTTGAGGGTACTAACCAGCATTGTGGCTGTAAGCTCCTCTGCCCTCCCCAAACAAGTGAATAGAGTGATGCCATGACACTTTTCCAAAAGGCCAGGCTATAGAGTGGGGCCCCACTTTACCTTGGGGATAATGTTAAACAGGGCAGGGGCAATGGCTGAGAGGGCTCTCTTCCTGGACCCTGCCAATTGGAATTCATTAGCTGACTGGATCTGTAACATACTTTCCTTGTCTGACCAAATGGGACAGATGGTAATGTAATGGGTTGAAGACAGTTCTCTAGTAACCTGACCCCATGTCATGAAGGGTTTAATGTTCATAACTTACATTGTGAACTGGAACCAGAAGCAAACTGTCATCCAATGCAGCTCATAGAGTAATGGTGTTACATGGGCTGCTCTTTGGATACCCAAGATTTCCTGTGCAGCTGCATTCCATGCCACTGGAAGGTTCCATAAACTTTTCAAGGATATCCCCATGTAGAACATGTTTCAGGAGTCAAAATGGGAGATGACCAGGTCATGAGTCATATGTTAAGTCTTCAACAAACAGGAAATGTGGCATTGGTTTCTTAGTCTGATCTACCTTATAGGGCTGACATCCTATGAGTGGAAGACCCCAGTTGTTAAAATGCATGCATACATGGATATAAAAACTCAAGCTTTTGGCTTATCTATATAAATCTGAGAGAAAACCCCCAACCTTAAACTCTGGAGCATTGTTGTCAGATACCATATTTAACTGGGAACCTAGGGGAGCTAAAAACCAATTCTCTCTGATAGATAATGCGTTAGACCAGGGGTCTTCAAACTTGATAGCTTTAAGACTTGTGGACTCCCAGAATTCCTCCTGCAGTCATGTTAGCTCAGGAATAATGGGAGTTAAAAGTCTTAAATTTGCCAAGTTTGAAGACCCTTGCTTTAGATAGAATAAGAATCTGGAAAAAGGAAAGACCATGCATCCATGTGAGCCACTGAAATATATTGCCCTCTACTTTTAATTCAGGAGATCTGTGAGTTCCACACTCCTGTTCCTGCTAAGTGATGCAAATTAGTAGTGGCTTCTGGATCTCCTGTAGTATAGTCAAGGTTACTTGGCTGCCAAAATCCAGATGGCAGCCAAGAGAAGCAGGAAATCCTAATTCTTTGCTGCCATCTAGTAGCCATCTGGATTTTTCCAGCCCAGACCTTGCAGATGGAAGAGAACAGAGTTTTCCAAAGAAGGGTCTCTGCCATGAAAGATCCACATCAAGATGAAGAGGTTTGTTCAGTTAAAAAAAAAGTTTTATGTTGGAGAAAAACTTTGGCTTAGGTTTGTGGTGGTTGATGTCAGTAAGTCACTATGTAATTTTAGACTCTGAATTTAATGGTTTTAGGGAGGGAGGGAAAAGAAAGAGGACAGTACTTTTTGGGCAGTACTGTGTATTATTTCACTTACCTCAAAATGGGGCAGGGCTGCACTGCTGTATTCTTTGGAGTTCTTCTGAGATTGAACTTTTACTGTCAGCTTGGGCAACCATGCTGGGTTTATATTTTAACTGGCTAATAACATAGAAAGTCATTGTAAAAAGCAAAGACCATAAATAACTTGATTTCTGAAAGCAAAAGCAAAAGAGGTTTGTGCGATCTTATGTGTATAGGCAATCATTATATTTTGAAAAAAATTGCACTGAAATGATAAAGCCGTATGTAGAAATTGGCTCTGCTAATCAAACAGGAAATTTTTCTCACCAGGAAACATTGTACAAGAATGATGATGTTTCCTCAGCAAAATCAATTGTTTTCTTTTTGGATCAGGCAAGATTGAAAAGAGCAAAAGCAACTCAAAATCAATCCAGACTGGCAGTCTTCTGTTCTTTCACATATCACAAGTACACAATCCTGGAAGATTACTGTTTGTCTGGGTTTTCTTTTTAAATGAAGATTGCATCCCTGCCCATCTTGAAGAAAAGTTTCAAGAGGTTAATTTATTTGCCAGATTTTTAGAATAAAATAATAATTTATGACATAAACTAGTCTTGACTGTCCCAGTAGCAATTGGCATACACTGTACCATACTAAAAAATCTTGGATTTGCGTATTGAAAAAAAATTATGTCTCTCAATTACAAAAGGCCATATTCTATGCTGATATCTTATGACATCCTTGGGGAGAACTCAGTGTGTATGAAGGCCACACCAGCTAAAGAACTGCCAGCTGTGATTTCCCATAGTGTAGAAAATAATAATGTTATTTATTATCATTAGAGCCTGCTATAGGAGCTCAAGACACTATATAAATAACATTCCCTCCACTCACCTGAGTAACCTTGTGAGATGAGTGGGCTGAGAGAGAGTGAGAAGTCAAAACTCACCCATAGAAACTCCATAGCAGTGGGTGGATTTGAACTTGGATCTTCCACCCACTCCAACATCTTAACCACTACATCACACTGATCCCATATATGAAGGTAAAAAGGATGGCATAAATCAAGAGATCCCCAGTCCATGGATTGGCACTAGTCCACACAAAAAAGTGAAGCCCTATCCATGGGATACAGGCAGCACATTAAACCATGGCCCCTCTGGTCTGCGGAAAAACCTCTCTCCATGGAACCAGTCCCTGGTGTCCAAATGGTTGGGGGCCACTGATGTAGATAAATATGCATTTCATTACATCAGGGGTGTCAAAAACAAGGCTTGCAGGCCAGATCCAGCCTGCAATGTGGTCAGATCTGGCCCACAGGGATGTCCTGGAAAATGTAAGGGACTGTCCTATTTTGCTTCAGCCTGGTCTACGCAATGTGAAGAAGAAACATTGGGCTAACATGACTTCGGTCTAGTCTATCCAGTGCAAAAAGAAAACATGCTAGCAGTTTGGGGAGTGGCATCAAGCTGGCCACGCTCACCCAGTTGGCCACACCTACCCAGCCCACTGAGATCAACCACAGCCCTGATGCGGCCCTCAATGAAATTGAGTTTAACACCCCTGGATTACATCATATGTGACATTTGTTCCCACACAATATCTTTGCAGAAATGATAAACCAAGTTGCTGTGTGAAACATACAAGATGAATATAACCACATTCAGAGGCAGGGCTGCCTCTGTTGCACTCCTGATGTTATGCCCCTGTTAGAATCTGATTTCAAGGGGGAGGTCAAGCAGCTGATAGGGAGTGGAAGTGTGGCTCCAATGGCTGTGGAAGAAACTGGGGAAGGGCACAGTCCGACTGGGCCTTCAGAGGAAAACCCAGGGCCATCTCCACTTCATCCTAGGGAACGCAGAGAGGAATGGAGAAGAGAGCAACGTGAGTTACATGGGTTACAAGGGAGAAAAGGGCCCTGATTCCCTTCATTAGCTGCAGCTGGGAAAACAGGATTTAAAAAGGGTGTTTGCATACAGCACCTCGCTTGGAAGCAAAGCGAGAATTATCTTTGTTTGTTATCGGGGTTCTGGCATCCTCCCAACTGTGTGTGTTTCGTTATCTTTTGAAGTCTGCAATTCCTTATCCTGCCCTATGTTGTTAATTGCTGCAGCATGGTTTGTGTTGGTTTTTATTTATAATTTATATGTACTTTGGGTTCGGATTGAATTTCTTCCCTTTAAAAACTGTTCTTGTGAGAGTTTTTTCTCCGGCCAATGATAACTGGACATTGAGGACCAAGTTGGAGGTATTAAAGGGACTTTACCTACTTTTGTTACTTTGTTGCTTTTGTGCCACACCCCGGGTCATCACACCTGAACCCTAATTGTCATGTGGCCATTTATCACATCTACTCTCCTGTGATATAGGATATAATTATAGTGCAAGATATATCTCCATCCTAAATATAGAATTTGACAGTCTGGTTCAGTCCTATCCATATCATCTATGTACATGGAAAATTGGAATAGGCACTCACTTGCAATTGTCTCAAGGAATAAAATGTCTTGAAGCAGCTTGAAACAGTCCCTGAGACAAACAAACTGGAGTTGGTTTTGTTTACATTCCCACTTCAGATCATTTCACCAACAGATCCAGAATTTTTAAATTAATGTTATTTACAGAACATACAAATAAAAACTAAGAACCAGAAAGATAAGCAGGAGAGATAGAAAAAGAAATAGAAGTGCAGAATGACATATTAATATATATCATACACACATACACAAAAAATGACTTCTGACTTCTTCCAAAAATAAGAAGCATTTAAATTAAACTTTTGGTTTAACATTACAATATTTTGTCCCTACATTAATAAGTTTTAATAATTATCAAATCCAGTGGTGTGATTCAATTTTTTTTACTACCAGTACCAGTTCTATGGTGGGTGTGGCAAGGGAAGGATACTATAAAATCTCCAGTCAAAGGTGGTATTTGCTGGTTCTCCAAACTACTCAAAATTTCTGCGGTTCTCCAGAACTAGTCAGAACCTGCTGAATACCACCTCTATTCAAATCCATATGTAATAACTTGATATTTTCCATTTTTTGAAAAAAAAAACCCTCTAGAAAACCCTTCCAATTAAAGACTAATTTCTTCAGTGACTTTTCTCTCACAAGACCTATTAATTTAGCAACAGTTGCCATTTCTGTACCTTTACTAGATTTACTAAATGTATGTATCACAGGGTCCGTCCAGTGCCGAGCATACAGAAGTAGTAGCACTGTTATCATATATAAAAGTAAAATACCATATGATTTTTCCAGCACTATCCATAACCCTAACATAAAAATCTCTTGTCTGAATTGAATATTAATTTTCAATTTTTTAAAATTAAGTTATAAATTTCAACCCAATATTGCCTAGCTTTTTTGCAAGTCCACTACAGATAATATTTTTAACTATTTTTTTCTTTTTGAATTGTAAGCCACCCAGTATCATTGACTGAGATGGACAGATGCAGAAATTGAAGGAAGGAAGGTTAGCAAAAAGGGGAAAAAATGACATGCAAGTTAATAAATATGCATTGTGTCGCATATACTATGCTAAGAATAAAACACTAATTATATAGTATTATAAATGAGAAAGAGAGAGAGAGAAAGAGAGAGAGAAAGAGAGAGAAAGGAAGGAAGAAAGAAAGGAAGGAAGAAAGAGGCAACAAAATAAAACAAACTTTGATTAAGATAAGGAAAGGGGAATTACTTGAACCAGACAAAAAGAAAAAAAAGGAAAAGAAAGCTCTGTTCAGGTATTACAAACCCCACTCCCTTCTAGCCTTGAAGATGTTACCTACTCGGATAATGAAACATCTGCAAGAAACCAACCAAGTTCAGAGAGCACTGAGTACTCCACATTCCAAAAATATTAAAATTCAATAGACACTAAATCCCACCAGGCTAACCTAGCTTTTCATCAGCAAAATCTGCAGTTCTTTCCATCTCTAATCCATTTGTTTGTTTTCAGGAGCATATTCTATATTCTGAATATATACTATATGTGAATTCATTTCCACTAGTAATGAAATGCTATTTTTTAAAATGATAGGTAGTATATAACTCAAAACAAAAATTGCGGCTAGTAAGCAAGTAGTTTTAAAAAAGCAAGTCTTCTGCGAAAACTTATTTTCAATTTCTCGTAATATGCTTAAGTTCTGGTTAAGTTATACACTTCCAGAAAATATTTGGAGAGCCTTTATACACTGTAGCTAGTTTGTCTAACTATCTATTATTTTCTACCATCTCTATCCATCATTTTGTAGATGTTATCTTTGAGTTGATAGCATATGGTAAATTTCAATCAATTTATCCACGTTTTCCCATTGATCAATTATTACTGTATATTGTATTGAAAATGCCGACAAATCCAGGTTTTTAATTAAAACATGATGGAGAAAGAAAGTGCAAAGCAAGGCAAATGCAATCTATAATTTAACTGGCACGTTATCTTATCTCTTCCACCTTCTTCACAAACATGCACTTTGCTAATATAATAGGAAAAGCTTCCTGCTTCCTTCTTGGTCTATACCCATTTCCATGTCTCATAGTCTAGAAACTGACTATGTACTTCAAAAGAAAATGCTGCCAACATATATCATGGTTTGCCTCCTGGATTTGGCCCACTAGCAGAGTGAGAGAGCACAGCCTTAACTTCAGTGTGTCAACAGACTTGTTCCTCCAGGATAGGAGAAGGCAATGACCTGCCTTGGACACATCCTTCCTGCTGTTCAGTGTGGGAGGTTAAGTTTCAAACTGTTTAACTTCCTGGGTTGTTGCTCAGGAATATATCCTTGCAATAATTGTTGGTAGCGAAACAGCCACATTTCCACCCTCTCACAATGTCACACTTCATCCAAAACAAAGACAGCTGTTTTTTCTCTCTCTCTCTCCCTCTCTCTCTCTTCTTTTTTTTTTTTTGGGGGGGGGGGGGGGAAGGCAAAATCATCCACTCATTCCTTGCTGGTGCTTTGCTATGACCAGTCCCTGGAATGTTTTGCAGAAACGAAGAAGAGCGGAAGTAGAAGCCACCAGGTTCGAAGACTCCTGTCAGCCAAAGGGCTACAATAGGAGCACGGATGCCTGACATACAGATCATAGTCAACCTTTTGGTCATCTGTCATTTTGTTATAAGAAAGCAAGCCATCCTTTACCACTGTTTAAAATAGATCCAGAGGAAGTTGGGTATTAATCTTAACCTCAAACACATTGAGCCTTGCATTTCCTTTCAGGCGCTAGAATGTGCTATCTAGTTTCCTACACCTCAGCCTTGCTAAGTTTAGTTCCTTCGGGCCAGCTGCTAAGGAAGGAGAATAGATGGGAAGCGGGGGAAGGTAGGGAAATAATGCTTCCAATGGATATAGCATTGCATTGCCCAAAGCAGTCTCTCAAAGTACATTTCTTTTTTCTTCTTCAGAAATAATACCCCAAAGAAAGATCGATATAGATATATGCAGATACAGATTTAACTGTGTAAATGGTGGGAGAGAAAAATGGACCGTTTTGTAACAATGTGCACCCTAATTTATTTATTGGATTTAATTTCCTGCGTGAAAGTCTGTGGTTGATTCTTTATATTTAAAAAATATTATTGGCCATTCAAAATTAGTTGAGTGGTCAATCCTCTTTCATAAAGACTGATTAATAGGTGTCATAACTAATACTATTACACTATGCAGAATAACTTCTCTATTGAGTGTTAATGGTCAACATCAGAGATGGTGTTCAGCAGGTTCTAACCAGTTCTGGAGAACTGGTAGCGGGAATGTTGAGTAGTTCGGAGAACCAGCAAATACCACCTCTGACTGGCCCCGCCCCCATCTCCTCTTTGCCTCCCAAGTCCCAGCTGATTGGCTGGGTCTTCTTTGGTTGCCCTGCACAGAAGAACGGAGCTGGAAAGCAGGTTAGTGGGGTGGGGGAGGGAATGGGGATTTTGCAGGATCCTTCTCCTGCCTTGCCCACCAAGCCACACCTATCAAGCCAAGCCACGCCCACAGAACCAGTAGTAAAAAAATTGAATCCCACCATAACACTGAATGGCCATGTCTGCATTCCTCTTATATCCTTAAATCCATATATTGATTACATAAAGGTGTAAGTAGATTCTTATGTTCTGTAAAACCTACCATATGATATATATGGCGCATTCTTCCTGGCACTGGTTAATAAATTGATAAATTGAGGTTTTTGACTATGCTGCTATGAGGTGATGGTTATATGCTGAGATGCAATTGTGATTCATCAGATGCATTTGTTGGCTGTAGAGGACTATGTATCTGTCAGGGTTGAGGTTAGCAGGGTGGAAAGAGAGAAAGCTGGGAACAGAGAACATTATAAAAATGTTATGCAAAAGAAGACAGCAATGTGGGATTCCAATGTAGAGAAAGGAAGGAAAAAATAATCAGAATTTAACCCTTTATGCCTTTACTGTACTGCCACTGCTGTTGTCACCACTTCTATTACTAGTCCAAGAAGGATGTTGGCAGCTTATGACTGATCTTCTCATCAAATCCACCATGGCTCCTTCCTAAGTATACTATGATTACTTGCCAGTTGTGGAAACTGTTAAATCATGTGGAAGTGGGGAATGCTGCAACAATAAGTGCACTGATGATGTTATCTAGTTTGGTAATGAAATATCTGCAGGAAAACAACAAAGCTCAGAGAGTGCTAACCCCTCATTTCAAACTTGAGCTACAAATATTCTCCTTTATTAATAGAACTATAACTCCTTCTGGGACTTTCAGTGTGATGCGGAAATTTACTAAATGACACATGTTAGTAGGAAGAGCAGGACTTGTAACTCTCAAGATTAAATTGCAGCAATCCTTACTCATCCTTCCTATCTTTATCACTGAAAGTGCTGATACATTGGGCAGCATGGAGTCTGTTGATGGTTTCAAACATTAGACCACTTAGCTCTTGCAAGAAAATCACACGGATTGACTACAAACAATAGCAGGACAAATTGCAACAATGGTGCATTGGAATAGCTGCAAGAAATACCATTTGCCGCCAAGCAAAAACTGGTGGGACCATGACCTACACAAAATGACAGAAAATGAAGAAGTTGCTCTGGGACTTAGAATTCAAACAGACAAGCACCTGCCACATAATACTCAGACTTAAAAGCTGTCTATAATAAAGACAAAAATAGGCAGGCTAGTGGAAGTCATAGGACTTGGAGACAGCTGAAAAGAAAGAAGTGGAGAAAAAAAATCATAAAATACAAAGTTGTGCAAATAAAAGTGGAATTACCGCAGCAAAAAAAGCCAAAGATAATACCACTAAGTACTAATAGGTGCCTTAGGTGCAATCCCAAAACAACTGGAGCAGTACTTGAATACCGTCATCATTAACAAAGACATCCATCGCTCATTTGCAAAAGGCAGCTTTACCCAAAATCATTTATGTCCTGCGATGATACCTTTAATATTATTAAAAATAACATCTGCTTATCCCATGTTCTTGGAAAGGATTTTCTAGGTTGATAAAAATGCCAAATCCAATCTAAACATCTGACTGTGCGATCAACCAGAATAAATATCAAATACTAATATTTAATATTATTGTTTTATAATAATATATTTGTTGATATGATACAGAAACCTTGTGGCCCTCTCAGTGTTTTAGAATGACAACATCTGGCATATCCACTTAGCATGACCAATCTTAGAGGTAAATTATATTGGAAGTTATAATTCAGTAACATTGGGAGTCCGTGGAGTCTCCATTAGCAATAAACTGATCAAGATATTATCCAGTCTCATTGTTTCTTCCCTCGTCTTAAAGTTCTGAATGGTTTATTATACTATTGGGCAATGTACCATTATTAGAAAAAGAAACTGCTCATGAGTTTCTTCTTAACAAATAAACAATATTTGTACTAGGAAGGAAGCCCCCAAGCTTCCTTTAAGAATAAGGAAAATTCTCCCATTCTTCTCCCAGTTCTAATAACTAGTAGGCCAAATGAAATTCTTGGGGTCAATATATTTATATATAATACTATAGGCCATGTCCAATCCCCACTTCCCTTTGAAGAGACAATTTTTGTACAACATAATCAGATGGAGTTAGGCTACACAGGTGATTTGACAGGTTGTAGTGACTCAGCCCAGATATATGTTCACTTATATAGCAAGGCATCCCATAGGAGGTATAAATGTTATCTTTAGAGAGAAAGCTGTTGAAATTGGTTTTGTAGCTGGAAAATATTTTTGTAAACAAGGATTTTTTGGGGGTTGCAACTATATAATCTGCTTTGAAGACCCACAACAATTGCTTTTACATTTTTGTGGTATTCATGCTACACTGCACCTACCTAAAGTTATTCTATGACTTGTTTAATTTTTTTCTCTTGGCCATCTTATCTTGAGCAACATTATTGGAACCTCAAGGTGATGCACTGTTTGGGAAAACCTAGTTCACTGGATAAAGGTATTCTTCTGAATGAATATGGATATGAATTAGCAAATTATGAGAGCTGGAGGCCTGTTTTGGGAAATTTCTGTGTTGCATCCTATTTTAGAATTTGCAGGATGAGTACTGACAAACAGCATCATGTTTATTTAACTTGTTCCCATTAATTACTTAGAGCACTTTCCCCCCCTCTAACACCAGAGTTGTTCAAGTTTTGGCTCCAGCAAGGGAAGCTTACATCTTAATCAGGATGAAGAATCTAGCAAAAACTCTAACTATGACAAAAGGATGAAATAATATTAGTTAACTGAGGTTAGAGCAGAAAGTTTTTTTATCTCACAGCACAGAAGAATAAACAGAAAGAGTTAGCCTGTCTAACAGCTTCTGTTTCAGATGTTAATTGAAAAATGCAATTCAATCACAGGACAAAATCACAAAGTCCAACAACCTATTCAGTGGAGAATGGTTCCCCAACCTCTGCATACATAGAGTTATACAATTTTTCATATCATCCAACTGAAATCTGACTTCCTATAAATTTCTTGTTCTGCACTCTGAGAAGATAAAGAAAGAAGCAGGAATCTTCTGTGATACCACTTTAGTACTTGAAAAATAGTATGTCTTCTTGGTAATCTTTTTTCAAGGTCAACAATTTCTAATTAACATAAACATTAAACATAAACATTAAAATATAAACATTGTGTTCCCAATCCCCCAATCATCCTCATTGTCCAGTCTCTTTCAGCCTTAGACAGCAGGCAGTTGCTAAGAATCAAAATTGACTCAAAGGCATACCATTGTTTTGTTATATTTACAAGAAGATTGAAAGACTACTCCTGATCATATGAAAACATTGAATATTCCTGATTATATGTAATAATACTACAATTTTATTTCCTCTAATTTGTAAGTGTGCTGGAATCAATAAAAGTTACTCTTAAGGAGATACACGTACTACACCATTCAAAGGGTGTCCATCCCAAATTATGTAGCTAAAAGTCTGTAGAGCAGAGGTGGTATTCAGCAGGTTATGACCGGTTCTGGAGAACCGCTAGTGGAAATTTTGAGTAGTTCAGAGAACTGGCAAATATCACTGCTGACTGGTCCCGTCCCCATCTATTCTCTGCCTCCCAAGTCCCTGCTGATTGGTTGGGTCTTCTTTTGTTGCACTGAATAGGAGAACAGAACTGGAAAGCAGGTTAGTGGGGTGGGGAGGGAATGGAGATTTTGCAGTATCCTTTCCCATGCCATGCCCACCAAGCCACGCCCACAGAACCAGTAGTAAAAAAAAAATTGAATCCCGCCACTGGCCGTTATCCAGGCCAGAACAGATGTCAAAACTGCCAAGAAAAACCAATATTGAGAGGTAAGAAATCAGCCAGTTCTGAAGATGGAGTTTTAAAAAATTTCACAATTCTGATTTTGAACAATCCTAAAATCAGTGATTAGTCCTACAAAATGCAATCTTACAATCCTCTGTGCTTGTTTTATTTCACTTAATTTAGATGATGTATCTGCCTAATACCTGGGAGAGGGGGGGAGGGATGAGGATATCAAGTATAGCCTTTTCAAACAATATATATTGATTCCAGCACACTTACAAATTAGAGGAAATAAAATTGTAGTATTATTACATATAATCAGGAATATTCAATGTTTTCATATGATCAGGAGTAGTCTTTCAATCTTCTTGTAAATATAACAAAACAATGGTATGCCTTTGAGTCAATTTTGATTCTTAGCAACTGCCTGCTTTATATATTGTTTGAAAAGGCTATACTTGATATCCTCATCCCTCTCCCCCTCTCCCAGGTATTAGGCAGATACATCATCTAAATTAAGTGAAATAAAACAAGCACAGAGGATTGTAAGATTGCATTTTGTAGGACTAATCACTGATTTTAGGATTGTTCAAAATCAGAATTGTGAAATTTTTTAAAACTCCATCTTCAGAACTGGCTGATTTCTTACCTCTCAATATTGGTTTTTCTTGGCAGTTTTGACATCTGTTCTGGCCATTCCATGCAGCCTGAGGATAAATGGGAGGAAATCGGTTTAAAACCCTCTGACATTCCCCTCCCCATGAGCCTGCCACAATAATCTGTTTGATTTGCAGTGAGTGGGGACAATGTGGAGAAGAAGAGGAGTGGTTTTGTAAAATGGATGGGTTGAACCATGCC
Organism: Laticauda laticaudata; assembly: GCA_004320025.1. Taxonomy (NCBI): domain Eukaryota; kingdom Metazoa; phylum Chordata; class Lepidosauria; order Squamata; family Elapidae; genus Laticauda; species Laticauda laticaudata. Next base: position 23,194 of record BHFT01031421.1, on the reverse strand, counting down.
AGGGCTCAGTCTCTTAACCAAATCCTACATTTGGAGGCCAAGCATCATTTCAGGTTTGAAGAGGCCAGAACAAAATCTCTTTTGATAGCAACTTTGAACATGAGTGAGTTTCTCATATACAGGCTAGCAAATCTTGACAGGCTTATCTAATGGCAGCAAAAACAGCATTTTTAAGAATTAGGACTGCAGAAAAAACAATTACCACCCACCTGCCTTCAGTTGAGGACCTGTATACTGCACGAGTCAAAAAGAGGGCTGTGAAAATATTTACAGACCCCTCACATTCTGATCATAAACTGTTTCAACTTCTTCCCTCAAAACGACGCTTTGGGACTGCACACCAGAACAACTAGACACAAGAACAGTTTTTTTCCCAAAAGCCATCACTCTGTTAAACAAATAATTCCCTCAACACTGTTCAACTATTTACAAAGTAAACACTACAATTATTGTTAATCTTCTCATCACTCCCTATCACCCATCCCCTCCTACTTGTGGTTGTAGGACTGTAACTTTGTTGCTTGTATCCTTAAGATTTATATTGACTGTTTCCTAGTATGATTGGATTGTTGACTGTACCCCATGAAACACTTAACCCATTAAGTGTTATACGTTATGATTCTTGATTCTTAACGAATGTACCTTTTCTTTATGTATACTGAGAGTATTTACATCAAGGCAAATTCCTTGTGTGTCCAATCACACTTGGCCAATAAAGTATTCTATTCTATTCTATCTATTCTAATTATCCTTTGTTCTATTTTATTTTAACATATCAATGTATTAAAAGTTTCAAAAGACTACAATGTACCAGGAATCACGGGATTTTACAAATTTTATACATGGGCAAAAGAAAACATTTCTCTTTGGAAAATTACTTACCATGAGGGTATAAAAGTTCACAGTTGTTGGGCCAAAACCTGTCATTAGAAAGATCTGTATTTCATCCCATACATCTCAGGTTTCAGGGAAAGATTTTGCTAGCTGGAGCTGACATAATACCTTTCTCTTTTTCAGAGATTTAGGAGGGAAACATTACTGTGGTTGCTGGGTTTTTTTTTTGAAAAGAGACAAACTCTAAATAATACTTGAAGCCCTTGTGATAGTGAATGCTTGGCAGTGCTTTGGATTTACAGGTCATTCACTTTTGATTTAATCCTACTCTTTTCTTCTCAGTTAATAGTATTGACCATATTCTAATGATCAAAACAGCCTGTTTATTATATTTAAATAGCATATGTTAGCGATTATCCTACATAAATAATTGATGTAATCCAATCCAACCTTCTAATAACTCATCTATTACAAGAACTATGAATAATGACATAATAACAAAAACAATATGGAACAAAGGAGGGCTGCCTTTATTATTAAAGAATGGTATTGGAGAGACACTGTGGAAATTTGAAAGTGGCAATTCCCAGATCCCATTGCTTTGTGCTGATTAGAGCACTGGAAATATTTTTTAATGCAGAGGAACCATGACATGTGGACAGATGTTCACAGTGGATGTTGCAGGGACACAATGTTCTCAGCAGCTTAACTGGAAGTGGCATATGAATAGAATAGAGTAGAATAGAGTACAGCGTTTCTCATATAATAAGGCTGGGTCTTATTTTTTTTTGAGCCCCGATAAAATGGCTAGGCCATATTTTTTGGGGGGTGACTTAATTCCCCCCCCTTGCATCTTCAGGCGGCAGGCGGCCACGGCTTGGATGTTGACCTTGGTGTTAGTGGGGCACTTCATATTGGGGTCAATGCAGGCAGCACCATTTCCAGGTGTCAACAAAAGTACTTCCTACTGGCAAGCCCATCCACCATTTCCCCCCATTTTGCATGTTTTAATATCGGCCTTAATTTGGGAGGAGGGGCTTAATTACATTTCATGCCTATAAAACATGCTGGGACTTCCCATTGGGGGAGGCCGTATTGTTGGAGAAACAGGGTAGATAGAATAGAATAGAATAGAATAGAATAGCAGAGTTGGAAGGGACTTGGGAGGTCTTCTAGTCCATCCCCCCTGCCCAGGCAGGAAACCCTACACCACCTCAGACAAATGGTTATCCAATATCTTTTTAAAAATTTCCAGTGTTGGAACACCCACAACTTCTAGAGGCAAGTTGTTCCACTGATTAATTGTTCTGTCAGGAAATTTCTCCTTAGTTCTAAGTTGCTTCTCTCCTTGATTAGTTTCCACCCATTGCTTCTTGTCCTTCCCTCAGGTCCTTTGGAGAACAGCTTGGCTTCCTCTTCTTTGTGGCAGCCCCTGAGATACTGGAACACTGCTATCATGTCTCCCGTAGTCCTTCTTTTCATTAAACTAGACATACCCAGTTCCTGCAACCGTATTTCATATGTTTTAGCCTCCAGTCCCCTCATCATCTTTGTTGCTCTTCTCTATCCTCTTTCAAGAGTCTCAACATCTTTTTCACATTGTGGCGACCAAAACTGACTGCAATACTCCAAGTGTGGCCTTACCTAGGTATTATAAAGTGGTATTAACACTTCCCGTGATCTTGATTCTATCCCTCTGTTTATACAGCCTAGAACTGTGTTGGCTTTTTTGGCATCTGCTGCACAATGCTGGCTCACATTTAAAAGATTGTCTACTAGGATTCTGAGATCCCTCTCACAGTTACTATTATTGAGCAAGTACCACACATACCGTACCTGTACATTTGATTTTTCTTGCCTAAATGTAGAACTATACTTTTTTCACCATTGCATTTCATTTGGTTAGATAGCACTCACTGTTCAAGTCTGTCAAGATCCTTCTGTATCTTAAGCCTATCTTCTGGAGTGTTGGCTATTCCTGCCAGCTTAGTGTCATCTGCAAATGTGAAGAGTTTCCCATCTATCCCCTTGTCCAAGAAGCTTCTTCAGCTCTGACTGGATAGTGGGGCCTCCCTTAAAAGATTCAAAGCTTTTAAATTTAAAATTTAAATTTAAAGCCAACACCACTCTATCTCTGAAAAATAGAGGAACAATCTAGCAGCCGTCTATATCAGTCGAGACTGAATAGAAGAACTGGGGATGATGGCCCAGAAGGGGGGTGTCTTCAGTTTTTCTATTCAGTGTATAGCCAAACAGAGCTGGCTATACATGGATCCTGTCAAAACCATTCTGGAGAGTGGAAGGATTTATATTTCTCGCAGACAGCTGGTTTTATAAAACCTTCCATTCCCCACCATCCAGTCAGAGCTGAAGAAGCTTCTTGTATGACAAGCAAAAAGTCTTCAAAGAAAAACAAGAAAGTTCAGTTGCCTCTCGAAAAATCTCCTTTGGTTCAGAAGATAATATTTTTAAGGAGTTCATATCTTTTTATATTTATGGAAGACAGCAAGAAATGGGAACCCATAGTTTCCTCTTGGAGATTTCTTTTAAATTGGCAAAAATGAAATTTATAGGATGAGAAAAATGTTTCAATTAGGTAGCTAGAGCTAAGTTTCTCAAAAATTCATAAAAATGTAAGATAGCCATTTATCTGTTGTGATATTTTACATCTCTATATTTTTCTGCTATATTTGGAAACATTTTATGCTACACAGGTAGTCCTCAACCACAACTGAGCCCAAAATTTCTGCTGAGACATTTGTTGAGTGACTTTTGCCCATTTTACCATCTTTCTTGCCACTGTTGTTAAGAGAATCACTGCAGTTGTTAAGTTAGTGACACGGTTGTTAAGTGAATCTGGCTTTCCTCATTGACTTTGCTTGTCAGAAGGTTGCAAAAGGGATACATATGACCCCAGGACACTGCAATCATCATAGATATGAGTCAGTTGCCAAGCACCTGAATTTTGATCTAGTTGTGGCAATGCTCGTAAACATAAAATGTGGGGATGTGGCAATGCTCGTAAACGTAAAAAATGGTCATAAGTCACTTTTTTTCAGTGATGTTCAAATGTCAAATGGCCTTCAAATGAATTGTTGTAAGCCGAAGACTACCTGAATAGTTTTAACATGAAAAGCCTTATGATGGTTAGACCCCTTGATCACCAAACTTCATCAGGAGGTTCCTTCTGCCATTGTTGCTATAATTTTCTTTTTTTGCATTATCCTGTTGATTTAGCTCATGTATAAAAAAAAGGCATTGATGCCATTTTTTAAAATCAAAATGTATCAAAATGCTGTAGAAGAGGAAGTTATAGCAAGGTAAAGAGAGACAAACATTCGGTGATACTTTCCTCTTAAATTCCAGAATCTACAGTGAAGTGTTCTTGCCATTTTGTCTCTTTTCTTATGCTTTTGATGTCTTTCACATTAGCTTATGGACCGAGGTTTATTTCATATGGTTGCTTTTCTCTCTAATCTATCATTTAAGCAGATTACCTGAGCAGGTCACTTCATTTGGATTTTATATATGCATGTATTTTTCCCATGATACATGGGATTATGGTGGGTTTATGCTTAGGTTCATAATTCATTGCACTCCTACCAAAGATATTGGTAAAAGTTTTTCATTTATCCAATTTTAGTTTTTTTGAATAGGGAAATATTCTCAATATTTTTGGGGATGGGTGTTTAATTATTCTAAGCCATGGTCACTGTCTCTTTCCCCACTGCACTATCAAAATAGTCTTACTCATAATGAACTGTTCTCAGCTATTCTCCCAAACATTTATGCTGGACACAATTGTTGAGCACTGCAAAGAATGTTGGCAACGCTCCCTTGTTGCCTTCTGTGCCAGCTGATTGGAGGCAGTTACCCCACAGAAGCAGAAAATATACCAAATTCTATCCAACTTTTTTTTTTTTTTTGCAACTGCACACTGGATAGAAAAACTAAGAATCGATATCAAACATTCTTGGACTAAATTCTGGATTTTAAAAGCTCCAATGTTCCACCCTTTCTGTCACTAAAAATCCAGATTACATCAACTGAATTATATAATAATCAGTTTAAAAACATCAACACTTCTCAACACTGCTACCCCTTCATCCAAGGCACAGAGTAAAATATTAGGTATCTGCTATAATGTTGACTTTAATCCTACACTGTTCATTCAGCTAAACAGATGGTGATTTTAAGGCAAGTACTTGCCAAATACCTTAGTGACAGCATCAGAAAAAGTCACTGAAATATTTCCACTATGTTTGTATTTCTACAATTGCGTGCAATTACATACAACTGTAACATTCAAACTGAATAGCAATAACAATAGCATTTATACTTATATACCACTTCATAGTGCTTTACAACCCTCTCTAAGCAGCTTACAGAATCAGCATATTGCCACCAGCAATCTGGGTCCTCATTTTACCAACTTCAGAAGAAGACTAAGTCAACCTTAAGTTGATCAGAATCGAACTTCTGGCAGTCGGCAGAATTAGCCTGAATATTGTGTTCTAAACACTGTGCCACCACAGTTCATAACCTCTTTAAAATAGTTCTTTGATATCAACAACTTCCAACCCAAAATTTAAATAAAATATTAAAGCCATCTCAACTTATTTTAATCAAAAGTATAAATGAACAGATTATATGGACAAATAAATTATACTCTTTTAATCAAAAAGCATGAGAAATCAGATCCAGACTTAGAATAGATTCATTTAAGTCATTCAGTCGTGACTAAGTTGTCCCACTGATTCAATTGCACTGAGTATTCTGACTAAATTTGAATCCAAATTTGTATAAGCGAGACAAAAATCTTAAATAAATATGCAAAACACTCATCTTTTCAATAACCAAGATTTTTGAACTGGAATGATTCAGGCTGTTGGGGCAATAGGAAAGAACTATATAATTCATCTCTTCAGCTCTGTAGCTATTTTGTATTTTCAGTTTATGATCTTTTACTTGCTAATGTATTGAAACTGGGGGGAAACCCCAGTAGTGCTGCTAAAAGTACTAATGCTGCAAGGAACAATCAAGAACACACACAGAAATGCCAACACTCACCATTTGAATAGGTTTCTTGTGCAAGTCTCTCTCTGTTACCAGTTTCTCCTGGTCCGTAACATAGAGGCCTTTTTGTGCCAAAGCTTGGATAACAGCATCATGACCCAGGAGTGGCTTGGCAGCATCGCTCTTCAGGATGAGACTTCCCGCACGACAATAAAGTTCTGCAGACAGCAGCAAGTTAACCACAGGAGGTTTAATATGTTCCTGGTCATATTGGTCTGTATAAAATGGTTCTCGAAGCTCATCTGGTATATTTTCTGAAAAAAAAATCACACATGCTTTGAGTTAAACATGACTAATTCTCAGAACAAGTACATAATCTGTTCTAAATAGCCACAATACATTAAAATGACTTCATAATTGCTGTAATATCAACATCAATGTCTAAATTCTAAATGTCTAAACATTCAAATTATATGCAAAATTTGCCAAGACTTAATCACTCATCTTGTTCCTTAGAAGGTAATAATTTGGTAAAATAGGTGGTTGTACGATAATGGGAAAAGATAGCTTCAAAGTTTCTGGAGAGGATTTATGATGAACAAGTAGGGATAATGGAGAAAATTGGCTTCCAGATGGTGAATTTTGGCCAGCTGGATAAAGGAAAATTTGTGTGATCATCCACTTGTACTCTAGACAGGTGGTCCTTCGGAAAAAGAGCAGAAACTGAGATTTTTTTGGGTTGGCTTGTCAGTTAAATGACTGGGACTGGGGAATTTAAATCAGGCTCACAGCCATAATGTAGCCTATATTACACCTAAACAGAGATTTTCTGATCAGCAGGCAAGAAAATTTCACTTGGTAGGTGAACATTCTTTTTGGATTACAAAGAGAAATAAAAGATTTAAAAAGATTTGACAAAAAAGCTTAACCAGGAATAGATGTAAGAAATATGTTCACTGATAAGAGATGAGACATAGAAAGAAGAGCTCTTTTATTGAAATATTGGAGAAGATGATAAATTAATTGGCTGTACTTGTCTGGAGGCGGGGGAAATCATGCATACATACATACATACATACATACATACATACATACATACATACATACATATATATATATATACACACTTCCATACAGAAGCCTGATGATGGGCAGTGAGATTGCTGCTTGAACGTTGCTACAACTTTAACAGAACTACAATGACGTGGGATAATACCCGAAGGAAGCTAAACAGCACAAATGTAAGTACCCGCGAGAGCTTAAAAAACAAATATATATATATATGTAAGTACCCGCGAGAGCTTAAAAAAACAAATATATATATATATGTTTTTAAGCTCTCGCGGGTACTTACATTTGTGCTGTTTACCCGAAGGAAGCTAAACAGCACATATATATATATATATATATATATATATATATATATATATATATATATATAATATATATATATATATATACACACACACACAATACATACATACATACATATATGGATCTTTGGTTATTCAGGTTTTTCCCGCGTAGAATTGGAAGTATCTAGGCAACGTTTCAATGAAGTCTCATTCATCATCCTCAGGCTTGTTTCTTCAGCTCTGTGCTTCTCAGAGTAATGTGAGCTTGCAGCTGCTTCTCCTTTAACTGCTAGTGGGGGTGTGACTTGATTGGTTGGGGTTTGGCTGTGTTCGTGATTGGTAGGTGGGTTGGCTGTGTTCTGATTGGCTGGGGGTGTGTTCTGTTTAGGTGGGGCATCTCCCACTGTTGGATGCTCGGAGCAGTTCATTGGAGAAGGTTATTTACAGCAATTGTTTTAAATTGGGATGAGGATTGAGAGGCAGAAAATGATAAAATATATAGAATAAATACAAGATTTGCAAGAATAAGAAGTACAAAATATGAAACCAGCAGAGGTTTCAACTGAACTCTGTCCAGAATTTAAACATCTTTAATAAAATTATATATTGGTAGTGATGGGGAGATAGCTTCAAAATATACATCTTACAAATTCTTTCTCTTTCTTTCTCTCTCCCTATCCAACCACAATCTATTGGAGTGACTTTTCTACTTCTTTCAAGAATTAAAAAGCCTTGAATAAAAACCTGTTTCAAATTCAACTGATAAACTCCTAGGTTATAGCAGCTTCAAGAAAAAAAGGGGGTTTCATATGAAACTCACTCCATTAAATAAATAAAGATGCCACACATGCCAGTATGTAAAGAGACCACATAAAGTAATAAGTTCTCCACATGCTGATTTATTCTGTGGGGAAGAAATTCTACGAGTCTGTGTCAGAAGTGATATAATATAGAAACAGTGTACTATTTCAGTAAGAACAGGACAGCTGTGGAAACAAGGCCGACTTGTTAAATTTATGACTTGCCAATTCAACTCTTCAGCCTGGAGTATGAAGAAACACAAACTATATGTGACAGAACTACTACATAAATTAACAGGTTTAAGAAGATGCTTTGAAGACTGAAGTTGAAGGACTTTTTAAAACTCTGACAGCACTATCTGCCTTTTCAAACACCTCTGACTGGCTACAATAACTGAAAAAATAATCAGGCTAAATGATTAAAACACTTTTCTCATCCAAAAAACTTTTGCAATGTTGCAAAAAAAATATCTGATCACGAATCTTTCAAATCATTTACAACTGACTTATATAAACACCAAAAACATGATAGAACAGCATGAACAAAAAATGTTCCACGATGCATATAGAATATTATGAAACTTTTAGACAGCGCTAAAAGGAATTCTTCCATTGTTAGAAGCTGAATCTTTATATATATATTTGTGCCCTAGAACAAATATTTTATAAGCACCTTTTGGATTCTACAAATTATTATCAGTAAAGATTATTCTTGGTGAAAAACATTTTACGATTCTTTTTGATGAATACTTGAAACAAGATGAGAATTGCAAATATACTTGCTTTCTCCAATTTCTCTCCACTTTGAAAGATGAAGTCATTTTAACTTTTATTGCAAAAATATATCACAGAATGCACAACCACTGAATTTCACATTCAGGTGAAAATATGGAAATTGAATTGTGTTGATAAAATAAACTTATAGTATTTGATTTTATATATTTTTATTAGAATATGTAAAATCTTACAAAGTTTTTAAATTTTGCTTTAAATTTTTTTTTGTAAAGCAAAATTATAAATGTAAACATTTTTTTTTGTCCTGAACCTCTTTTCAATTTGCCCCTTTTTCAGGTTTGCTCTTCATTCTTCCTCCCTTCCAAGGAAATATGGCCACCACCAAACTTAACTTATAAGTAACTTAAGAATAATCTTATGAGATGTTTGGGGGGAATCTCTCTAAATTATTTAGTTGAAATAGATTTTGATATTTAGTGCCATGATTTTGGTTCCCATAACATCCTAGATGTTCATTCCAGTGAGGATTATGTGATATGAGTGTGACACTTACCAAGGGGACTCAGTAAGCTCTGAGTGTGCATGTACTATCCTCTGGGATTTCTACATAAAATGACTTGCATCAATTTTTTGTTGCAGCTAACACAGGTCATCCAAAGGTAATAACTTTTTATTTAAAAAACACCTATGCCACTTTTAAAACCAAGTCCTTTAAAGTGTGTTCCACAAACAAAAGGAATGGAGTGCTAATAATTTCAAAACAATCATACAACGAAAGCTACACTACTCCTCCCTAAAACTAAGCTGCTTAAAATACAAGCAAACACACTGTAATTAATATAAGCATAAGCCCTTCAAGGCAAAGATGTGAACTTTGCACTGAATCACACATGAAAGGATGTGTATTGTCTCACTTATAAAAACATGCAATGATGCAAGTAAGCCAAATGAAGTGTACTTGCCTGAATGTACATGTTTTCTTTACCCTATAGCAGGAGTGTCAAACTCAATTTCATTGACAGGCACATCAAGGTTGTGTTTGACCTCGGGGGCCAGGGTGGGCATGGCCAGCTTGATGTCACTTGTGTCCAGGGCACCTGTGGCATACATTCTTTGCCAGGAAAAATGGAACTCGGTTGGGCCGATAAACTCTGTTTTCACTGGCAGAGGATTGCAGGAGACTGTCGCGGCTGAAAAACGGGGCATTGGAGCCCCGCGTATGGGCCTCCTGAACTCCATTTTCACTGGCAGAGGCACTACGGGCCAGTCCCTCACTGTTTCCAGGGCAGCCCTATGGGCCACATCTACATACCACGTGGGCCAGATGCAGCCCACAAACCTTGAGTTTGACACCCCTGCCCTATAGCTTACTACCATAGATTTAATGTAAAGATGTTGTGACTTGGCATGATTTGTCCTTCAAATGTTGAAGTCTTTTGGTTTCGCTTCATTTATGCCTAACATACTTTCTTGGCATTGCATTCAGTCTCTGAATCTGATTTTGAAGCATCTGCTCCAGCAGAACCCATAGAATGTCAGCCTCAGGAGACACAAAGCTAAGAATCATCTGAGACTCATCAAACATACCAGCATTAAGATGATGACATTCGGCCTCCCAGCCCTGCACAGCAAGTAGAGCAACGAGCAGAGAAAAAACATTTTATGAGACTCCTTGCCAAGCAAGGGAATAATAACCCTCGTGATTAAAGACAGTTGGCTACAGTATGATTTAAGAGGCAGCTCTGACCCATGTTCCTGTGTTGGAAAAAACTCATTTCCTGCTTTGGCGTGTCATTCCTGTGAACCCTGGTCATGAAACTGTGATGTTGGACTGGCTGACTAAATCTGACTTGGCTATTTGATATTCTGACTGGATTTGACTTCTCTTCTGTGCATTCCTACTGAAAGTGAAACTACCTAGGCAAGCTTTCTTCTGTACAGCCTCTGTTTGGTTTACATTCCTTGACTATGTTATCTCCTAACTTCAAATAAATTGCTAATCTCCATAGTAACGGTGGAATGTGTAATTGAAATCTGAAGTGGCACACATATATAAATGAATTTGGGAAAAGAACACAAATAATTTAATTTATCTTCAAAATAAGCAGTAACTAATCAAAATATTGCCTCCAGTGTGCTTGCTAGTTTTTCTTGAATACATTTGTTATTCTCTTTTAAGTGAAAACAATGTGATCTTATAGAATCTTCCTTAGATACACATTTGGAAAAAAATTATGAGAATTTCACGTATACATCCATTACACATAAGGAAGATGATATTATTAGATATCCAGGGTCTGTTGACTAGGGCTAGGCAAAAGTGGTTCAAACACTTTTTAAAACTCCAGAACTTCCAGATAATTTTTAGAAACAGTTCAGACATAAACCTCCCCAATTCACAGGAATAGAAGAAAGAAGAAGGTATAGAACAATCAAACTTGCAAGAAGATTCTGTTATTTTAGTTGATGTGTATTGATATAGTAAATCTGCTGCTGTGTGATCTTGTGGATCAATTTTATGCTCTAGTGGGGAATGATAGCAAAGCTAAATTAAGACATTCAGTACTTGAGTATTTTCAGCTTTGTTTGATTTCAATATATTTCACAAATGATTCCAATATTGTAGATGTGACTGACAAGGGTGTTAATAAACCACAATAGCTCTCCCTCCTCCTTTGTCCTCAAAGATTAGTTTAATACTATAATTTATTCTCAATAGACAATGCAGGTAAACAAGATGGGTCTATACATTAAACAAAACTTAAAATATGAAACAGGAGGACAGATTATTAAAATATGTTTTATTTAACAAAATAGAATGAAAATGGAAAGGCAGCCTAATTTTTGTTGCTGTTTTAAGTTTTGTTCTTTTTGAATACTTGGCATTGTCATGTCTACTCGAGCTCAAATATTATATTTAAGCTAAAGTCAATATTCATGTTTATAAATTTTGGACAATTTCTGCATCACCTGTGTCTCCAGTCCATTTTATGTGGCTTTGATAAAGATCAAGCTTTTGAAATGTTCCTACTGTAAGCCATCTAAAACTTGGTGAGTAGAACAGCATACAAATTATTGTAATAAATAAATGGTGGTTTATGGTAGAACAACAGGCTCAACAATCAGTAACATTTTTTAATTTCATGAAAATTTTATGCAGCACTGTCCATGGGGAAAGTAAAAAAATCAAGATGAGGATCTTGGCAGTGCGATGGAAGCTCTGCCCCTTTTTGTACATATGCCAATGTGGCATCCTTGGTGCTCTGTAAGTTTGGTTGTTTCTTGCAGACATTTCATTCCTCAACTAGGCAATATCATTAGTGCTATTTGTCAATGTTGCATAAATGTACAAAGAGACAGGTTTTTGATCACTCTACCATAATTGCCATGTTGTCTTTTTAAAAAAGTCTCTGCAGTTGCCATTGATTTTAGGTTAATGGGTTGGCATTAAGGAAGAAACAATCCAGTATTTAAAATAACGAGTAACAAATAGCTTACTGAAATATGGATCTCTAATTCATACTCTAATTCATCATGAATATTGGATACTCGGCAATTCTTATTTCCATTTTCATAAGAACAGGACCTGCACATGGTATTAAAATGGCAATTTTACAGTAAGTTTCTTTACAGCGTGGAGGGATTTGTGAACAAGCTCTCACTTCAAGTTCACAGTTCACTAGGAAGTCCATGTTAAATTTGGTAAATGAATGGTCTGTGCTGATTTTGCCTCTATTCCAGAGAGCTTTGAAGTCAGAAAGTTGATAAGCAGTTTAAACTAGTGGTTTGGGCAATCTAGCTCACCATAAATATAATGCTGGTTATGATTATTAGCCCAGCTAGTTCCAGACATAAGATGATAACATCAGGAAGCGATTTGCCTTCCATTTTCAGAAGGCACTGACCACAGAAAGACTGTCTTGATTATAGAAGGACAGCCCAAACCTATCCCAAAGAAGTTTTGGCATAAAGAAAAATCAAGATTTGCACTGAAAAAAATACTGTAATACCCTGATGGGCAGCTTTGCTATTTTCTTTTTAGGAGTGGAGCTCTGCATTTTCCCTGTCCAGATGCGATGGAACAACTCCAGTCTCTTCCTGCCTCAGCCTGGTAACCTTCGGTTGAGCTCTTTTCCTGTAATGACAGTGCTGGGCTGCTACAATTCCCTTATGTGTCTGCTCGATATAGTACAAAATGTTCCCAACTGCAAAAGTAAACAAAGGTCTTTGAACAGCCATACCAAATTGCTCACAAAGATAAATAAAATTAATTGAAAGGTATTTTTTCCTTTCATCTCAATTTATATTCTAATTATATCACCCCCATTCATCCATTTCTAAAAGCAACGTACCACAGTGCGATTTAAAACTGGGTACTGGTGGGAAATTTCAAACACATAGTTTAGAGAAATCTACAGTACAGTCTGTACAATATACTACACAAGGATGGATCCAAATATAAAGATAGAAATAAGGAAACAGTATCTAAAATTCATCTACAGGGTACCTAACACTTGTTCTAGAGTATTGTAATGGTTAAGATAGTATTTCTCAACCTTAGCAACTTTAATATTTGTGGTTATTAATATTTAATAACTGAATTCCTCCAGTTGCAGTTGGAAGTCTGCACATCTTAAAAGTTGTTATAGTTGAGAAACACTGGGTTAAGGCCCAAATTAGGACCGAGGGCAAGGGCTGTCAAACTCATGAAGCGCAGGCTGGATATGTGTCGTGTGCTGGCCATGCCTATGCCTGGTTTAGCGAAGGTGAAAAAAGTCATGATACATCACGTGACGATGCTGTCATGAGGCGAGTTTGACACCCCAGGCCTAGGAAATCTAGTTTGAAGTCCAAACTCTGCAATGGAAACTCATTATGTAATCCAGAGGTGGGGAATGATGGCTCCTTTATGACTTGTGGACTTCAACTCCATGGCTCAGGAATTCTGGGAGTTGAAGTCCACAAGTCATAAAAGGGCCGTTGTTTCCCCACCCTGATGTAATCCTAGGTGCTTCATAGAATGCTTGTTGTGAGGGGGAAAATGGAGGAGGGAATACTAATATATTACTACATATATTACTTGAGATCCTGGAAAAAAATGGGGAAAAAAACCCTAATAAATATAAACACACTTTCAGTAGATAAGTGAAGTTTGAAGTACTCTTAATTTTCGGCACATTTTGTACTCTCAGTCCTATTTAGAGTCACCGAAAAAGATTTACTTGTAGCATTTGGCAATATAATATGTTGCTACCGTATTATATCTTGTGATTTAGTAATGCAGAGATGGAACAGGGTCTTCCCTTAAGCATCTAAGACCCAAGCTATATATCGTAATTAGGATATAAACATATCATATTCAACCCAGAAATAAAATGAGTAATTAGTATGTCTGCTGTGCTATAAAAATTCTAAATATCTCTATGGATAATTCAAAAAATGAATACAGCTGCCAAATTGAAACCAAATATGAATATTCAAACTTATTTCAAGGGCAAGTAACATTATCGTATTAAAATACTTCTACACTGGACCAATATAGAAATTCCATGAGAAATTGGAGAATGAGTTTGATCCATCCAGAATAGATCAAATGCTCCTGCTTCACTATACTTTTATTTTATTTATAAGATTTACATGCCTTTATATGTTGTTTTCCTTCTGGAACTCAAGATGACATACATAATGTTTCCTTCTCCTGTGTCTTCTCCATTTCAATAATCCTGACAGGTATTTAGGCTACACGTGATTGGCTTAACTTCACCTAGTGAGATTGTTTTGTTTTTTTTTATAACATGCTATTGTGAACAATAGTCCACAAGGCATGACACTAAGTATCAAGATCATGCATACAATGCTGTGCACTATACATGACAACCTAGGGTAATGCCTAATGCCTAATCAAGGGTTCACAGCAGCTGAAGAGAAGAATAATGACAAAAGAAAAAAGTGGGGCCTAATAAATAATATACTATACAATCTGCAGAAGGTGGTTGTGGACGCGACTCTTGAATGACTGAGACCCTCTGTCACTAATCATGCCTACAATGTCTTCTGGTAAGCTGTTCCAGACTCTGACTGCAGTGACAGAAACTGCCTCTCCCATTGCCAGCCAATACCTTATCCAGTACACCACATTGGCTTTCAGGGTGCCTAGTAATTAAAAGTTAATTATTGCTTCTTTATGTCTATCTTTTGATTGCACTCTACTCAGTCTACTTTATATGGAGAAGCAGATTATATATTATGTATCCCTCTGAATACTTTTTAAAAAAAAAAAAAGATTATGGGTTCCACTAGTAAACTCTGGAGAAGTTTTAAGATCCAGGATAGTAAAAAGAGCACACTAATTATTTAGACTAGAGAATCCCATTCATCTCTATACTTTGCACAGGCATCTGCAATATGCCACAGTAGTGTTAAAAAGATGCGCACCATTACAGGTAATCCTCAACTTACGACAGTTGAGCCCAAAATTTATGTTACTAAGAGAGGCAGTTCTTAAGTGAATTTTGCCCCATTTTACGACTTTTCTTACCACACTTGTTAAGTGAATCGCTGCAGTTCTTAAATTAATAACATGGAAATTAAGTGAATCTGGCTTCCCCACTGAACTTTTCTTGTCAGAAGGTCACAAAAATGACCCTGGGACACTGCAACCATCATAAATATGAGTCAGTTGTCAAGTATCTGAATTTTGATCACATGACCATGGGGATATTGCAATGGTCATAAGTGTGAAAAATGGTAATAACTCACTTTTTTCAGTGCTTTGTAATTCTGAATAGTCACTATGTGAACTGTTATTATGTTGAGGACTACCTGTATATCATGCAAATGTTGCAATTATGCAGTGACATGATGCCTGATGCAACTGCACAAGTCATGTTAGGATGTCACAATGCAACATCATAAATTGTTGTCCCTGTCCCCCACAGTCACCCATGATTCCTTGTTCAGGAGCAGAGCTAAGTGCCATGAAATAACCGTGTCTCACTTGGATTGAAATTCAATGTGGTCCTCCTTATTCAGCAAATGGCTGACCTCAAGCAGTTAGTCAAAGACAAAACCACTACAGAAGATGGTTCAGATGGAAAGGACAGATAGATACAGCAATATCTTCATCTCAGAACAACCCCCACCTTCATCTAAAAAGGGAACCAGAGCAAGAGAAAATAAGCATCTCAAGAAGTCAGGAAGCAAACAGATATACCTTTTGTTATTACGAAGAATGATTGTAAATGTTCCAAACTTAACTGAATAAGCCTGAAAAATTAAATAAGTGGCAAATTAACTACTTCACTGTGTGGATTAAATCTGTCTGTCCAACATTCTACATTGGCTGGACTGCTGACAATTTTCCAACTGCTGTTATACATAAATATATACATGAATAAATTTATTTAAATCAACACTGGGTACACAGATTCCTGCATAATAAAATGCCACTAGAAGTCTCCCTTAGTTTATGCAGAAATCCTTTGTTTTGAAACTTTGCTCAATTAGCTGAAAACTTTTAGACAACAAGTATATTATTATGCAACTGGTTTAAACAAGTTATTTGAAATGACAGGCAGAACAACTCCTTTGGAGAAAGAAAACTTACTAATGACACTTAAAACTACTCCATCATACTAATTTTTGCAGTCTTTAGGAATTACATTAGACCTAATAGCAGGACATCCTCTGTGAATAAGTATCTTTTCTGGGAAAAGAAAATTCAGAAATGCTGCACAGGGGAATGAATTTAAGCCTTCTTCTTATATATGGAAGTTTCTATTCCTGATATCATCAGAGGTCTACATTAGTTTTCTAAACCTGATGCCCTTCACAATATGTTAGGAGACCAACTCTGAGAATTTCTCCACTGAGTATGCTGCAGAATTCTTGAGAATTGTAGTTCCAACACAGATTACGTTGCAGTCATAGCATAGGTACCGTAATGTGAGTAGTCTTAATCTGGTTGGTGGTTTTCTGAAAGGCATTATGTTGAGAAAAAATGTTCTAAGTCACAATATGATTTACAATATATGATTTACCTTATCGTGGCAACACAAGCAATTTTCAGATGCATGGATTTCAGTTGTTACATTTCTACAGTTCAGCAAATAATGGCCCAGTGAAATATGTGAACCAGGTAATCCTGTCTAGTTCAGCCCTTAAAACCTTGTGTCAAATGGATCCTTCATAGAACACATAACAGATTTGACAATAAAGTTAATAAATCCTCTGAAACTAGCTTATGGTCTAGAAATACAAAAGCCATGCCAGCATGCAACCAAGACATGTCTGTCTGTGGAAGAAATGCTGCCTTGTGTTTATAATGGTCACATTCACATATTGCTTTAATCCAGAACTAGCTCAATAAAATATTTATTGTATATATACCGCAGCTGTCAAGGTTTGAAAACTAGCTGAGTTCTAAAACATGATTTACAAACAATGGTAGCTCACTTCAAACTGCATGTTTGGTTAAAGCCAAGCAAATCACATCATGGATCTGTGAATCTAGCTTTATAGTTCTCCTGAGTTCTTTGAAAAGAATGTGAGCCATTCTATTAAGATTTAACTTTTAGTCCTAGACTTGTTTTCATAAGCACTGTCCAAAGTCCTTTGTTCTTTCATGCTACCAGATTTTAAGCTACCACATAAGTAATTAGATTGTAGGAGAAGCCCCTTGTTATTTCAGGTGCAATGAGAATTAATTTCAAACTTAATGCTTCAATAGAAAGCATTAACCTATCAATGGGATAGGTTGGATAGGTCATGCTATAAAGGAAGAAATCTCTGATAAATGAAAACAATTTCTATTTATTATTCATGGGGTTCCTGAAGTATTTATATTAGCAATAGATTTAGCATTTGTTTCATCCAGATGCAGGCACATACAATCACACAGGCATCAAAAAGAGAGCAAACGATGGCAAGTATACAATAATGTCATCGTGCAAACTCTGCGGGGTACATACTTGTAATAAACATTGTGAGATAAATCATATCAGAATGATTATGTCATTATATACATGTCATTCCGATACATCACAGCTTGTTACTATGGATATTGCTGTGTAAGTTAAAATGTGCTTATGCTTCTAATTACACTTTAAAATAAAAACAGGTACTTTGAAACAGCACAGGTAATCCTTGATTTACAACCTTATTTTTAGTAACCATTCAAATTATTTTATTTATTTAGCGTATGGCATGCAATGTCAAGGAAATCTACACATGCTAGACAACGAATGCAGTCCTGAGAGCCTAGACTGCTAGTTCATGCTGTTTGGTGCTTACACGTCTAACCTTGATGTACTGTGGGGAGTGAACTATCTTTACACCAGCATCTCTCGTCTACCTGGCTTTTCTGGGGTCCTCTGCTGGTTTTGCATCATTTTGCAATGCCTCATATCTGGCCAGGTGCAATGGCGGTGTGATGACCCAGGGTGGGATACAAAATAAACAGTCACAAAAACAGGTGAAGCCCCTTTTATTCCTTCACTTTGCTTCAAAGCTCCAAATATCCTTGACTGGAGACAAAAAACTCGCCCACAAGCAGTTATGAAAAGGAGGAAATGGCATTTAAACTAAAAATGCCTATAAATTATAAAGAGTAAAAACAACACAAACCACACAGAAGCAATTAAGGGAACCAGGCAAGATAAGGGCTTGAAGAGGTCCACAGATATCGGAACACACCCACTGGGAAGGATGCCAAACTCAGAGAGAAATTACAGTCTAGAGATATTTCCATGCTTTGTTTCCAGCACTGGCCCATATGCATGTCCATCCGTTTAACCTTTTCTCACAGCTGCAGCCCATGAAGAAGATCAAGGCCCTTTCCTCCCCCATAGACTATGCCATTCCCATCTCTCCCTTATCCTCTCCTCCCTGTGTGCCCTAGGATGGAAAGGGAGTGGGCCTGGGTCTCCTCTGACTGCCCAGCCAGCGTCTGTCCTTCCCCAGCCTCTTCTACAACCTCCAGAGCCACACTTTCACTCCCTGTTGGCTGTTCCTCCTCTCCTTTGGAGTCAGTCTCCAACAGGGGCATGACAGCCAGCTTCCACTCTCTGTATATATTTGAAGTTACAATGGCACTGAAAAAAAATGACTTATTTCTGATTTTCACTTATGACCATTGCAGCATTCCCATGGTCATGTGATCAAAATTAGGTGCTTGGCTATTGCCATATATTTATAACAGCTGTACTGTCTTGGAGTCATGTGATCACCATTTGTAACCTTCTCAGCTGCCTTCTGACAAGCAAAGTCAATGGGGAAAGCCAGATTTTCTTAGTGACTGCATGATTCACTTGACAACTGCCTTAGCTTATTTAACAACTGTGGCAAATAAGTCATAAAATGGAGCAAAACTCATGTAACAACTGCCTTGTTTAGCAATGGAAATGTTGGGCACAACTGTGGTTGCAAGTCGAGGACTACCCATGATACTATCCTGAATTATGCTATGGTCACATCTGACTTCAACATGACATACAAATGAATGCAATGAGTGCCCAGGATGCATTAAGGCTAAATGCCACTGCTACTCAGTTAGTATGTTACGATGATGCCTACCTTAAGGTAGGATCTATATTTTGGGGCTGCTAAAATGTGATCTTATATGTGTCTATTCAGAAAGAGAGTCCCATTAAATTCAATAAGGGAAGATTATATGACATTATAGCTTTAAGATGCTGTAAGATAAAGCCACTCAGTAATTTTTTTAGATGTAATGCTATAATAGATTTTTTTCCAAACTCAAGCTTCTTGATCAAAATTTAAAGCAATTCCCACTCAGTATGAAGTGCCTAGTCAAAACTGTATTCCTAGAGTCGAATTTCTGAAAATTTATTTGCCACAAGATATTCTAGACCCATCATTATTAAAACAATGTAACTTGAATCTAAATCCTACCTTTAAAAAAATGACAATGTCACTCCATTACTGCACATTCCCAAATCATAAAGCTCTGCTAAAGCAAACTAAATGGACGTTTGGTGACGTTTCCAAAATAAGTAATTTATAACAAAAGTTACTCAAATATTATACAATATTTCAGTGGCTAAATACACAAATCATGATATCTTTTAATTTTGTAAACTATGGTTTGCTGATTCAATTGCAATTATTTTGATCCATATGTGTTAAATGGAGCCATGAAGTCAATTCACTCTGCTGGATTATATTTGAAGAACGCATATTGATTGCTAGGACCCAAAAGATTACTGAAAGTTTCTTGGTGACGTTTCCAAAATAAGTAATTTATAACAAAAGTTACTCAAATATTATACAATATTTCAGTGGCTAAATACACAAATCATGGTATCTTTTAATTTTGTAAACTATGGTTTGCTGATTCAATTGCAATTATTTTGATCCATACGTGTTAAACAAATCAAACACAATTTCCAAACCATAAAAGATGAATCCACTCATTATCGTGAACTAAAATCAAACAAACTATATTACAATGTCAACTTATGTTGTAATTAGAGCACCAATTACTGTAAACTTATTTGCAGTTTAAGAAGTCAGAAATACAGATTGAAGGATACTTCATTTTTAATTTTATAGGTATCTCTTTTTGCCTTCAAGGCACTTTTTTATATCATGAAATAAGCATAGTCAAAACTTCAAAATAATAATGCAAAGCCTATCCCATTTTTGCCGTACAAAAATAATACTGACCTAACTTCAGGATTGCAATAAGCATTATTGTGATTATAGATAATCCTATCTCTATCTTTATCTCTCTGTGTGAAATACTTTAAAATATACTTTCAGAGGTAGTCTTTTTGTGGCATCTCATCCAAGGGACAGAAGGTTTTTGGAATGTTACAGTGAAGTCACTGTAAGGATCAGGACCAAAACTTTGTTCACTTGTTTAGAGTTTCTGTAGAGACTCAATGTATTTATCTGAAGCCCGTCAGAATCTTACAAGGACTATCCCAGACATTAGGAATACACTTAAAACATGAACATTTCCAACGATACAAATCAATGATTTGCGTATCTATAAAGATTTGAAGAATAAAGCCTGGGGAGACATTCAAAAGATGCTAATACTGCTTAGCACTATATGAATTATGAAAACGGGCAGCATAAATCACCCCCTTTGCCACCAGTTCTAAATGCATGGCTTACTAAATCCAATGGCTTGGATTCATCTGTGTTGCCAAACCCAGGCAATTGGATATAGTAAACCATGGTTCATTTAAATCATGAATTAGGATGTTGCACAAAGATATCCTCCATCGGATATCAAGTCTAAGAACTTATCCAGTTTCCTCCATCATTCAACTGATAACACTTAGTTGGAAGGCAACAAATTGGTCTCCTTGCTGCCATCAGCAACAGGAAAACAGCTGTTTTGATAACAACTGATAGAGGGGGAGAGATGGATGTACCTACATATGTATAGTCTATCTTCATATTGCCCAATAACAGGTAATATTTCCTGTTGATGATTCTTACAAGATTTAGGAAAATCTTACAGGGTCAGTACAGCTCCTCAGCCTTAAGGCAAGGTCCCACTGGCCGACGGATGCAAAATGTATGCATAAAGGACACAGCAGATAAGCAAAATTTCAGGGGTGGCTCCATCCATTGTCATCCGCTCCAAAAAGTGGTAAAAATTTGCATAAACAGAACGGAAAAGAACGAAAAAAAACAGACGTGGGTAGTATGTAGTAGGGATGTTTAAACCGTATGTTTACATAGGAAGCCAGCGGATGACCAGCGGATGGAAGCAGATGACAACCTCCGAAGGGGTTCTGGGGGAGAATTTCAAAGGCAAGACAATATAGCAGAAAGGGGCGGATGCATCACATACACCTAAAGGAAAGAAAAGGGGATGCTGCGCGATGTATATCGGATTGCAAAACCGTTCACTGTGCATCCTTTCTATTTCCGTGCTACTAACGCTGTGTAGAGGTTCCGTGTACCTTTTCTTTCCTCCTCCTTTCCATTTTAAGCTGCAGCAGCATGTGAGTTACGAGGAATGCCAGAGGAATGCAGAGAGGATACAGAGGACAATTTAACGATGATAAATGGACATAGAACGTTGTTGCCCGTATGTGTCGCGGATGTACAATCGTACGCGGCAGAAATTCCTCCATCTTCACAAAGTTTGTGTAGCTCAAAAACTTCTTGCCGGATGAAATCGCAGTGGACGGATGCTCAAACAGATAGAGCGTCATGAAACACGTATGCGTGAGTACCACAACGGATGCAATAGCATTTTCCAATGATGGGCTAAGCTTTTTTTAACGTTTTACATCCTCTTTGCATCCGTAAGTGCAGTGGGACAGGGGCTTAAATAAGTGTTCCATTCTGTGTTCAGAAACATAATTATTTCTGAGCAAAGTTGCTTAGAATTGCCTAAATTGATAGGGTATTGGATTTTGTATATTGATGACCTTGCATGCAATATTACAGGGGTTTCCATTCCAATCCCTAGGCTGGGCTGCACAGTGAACCAAACTCTTAACTGTGCATGTAAGGGATCTAGGTTGTCCACGCCTCTCCCCCAAGGAAAAATTGTCTTCCATGAAATTGGTCCCTGGCGCTACATAAGTTGGGGATTGCTCAATATTAGTCACTAATGAGATTTGTTTATGCCTTTCATTATACTGTAAAGTGATGAGAATGCTTTTTTACTTAGCTGATTTCCCTGAATCCAGCCACTGTGGTTTGTACAAATTCACTTAATTAAGGCCTATATAACAAACCGTAGTTCAAGAAACCATAGTTTGGTGTGATGCATTAATGAATCCTAAGATTCTCAGTCCTTTTCCTTTATAAAGATAGAAAAACAAATGAAATACTGGTAGCAATCTTCAAAGGGCAAATGAAACCCCACTGATTGTTATGTTTGACAACCCTGTTGTAAGGAATATAATTTTCAGAGCAATGACATAGAGATACACATACATAATAACTCCAAGAGCTTTTTCTGCAAAGAAAATTAGAAGAGTGATTCATTCCTATATCCTAATGAGCTGTTATGGGCTGGTTTTCTCAAATAGCAATTATGGTGGCTTCACAAACAATCATAAGCCATAAAGCAATGGTTCTAAACTGGAGTACCTAGATTTGCACAATACACCATTCCAAAAACTGTCAACAGTGTTGGCTAAAACATGATCTGCAGTATTCTCCAATGAAATTATCAAAACAGGCAAAGATGGGTGACTTGATAACATAGTTCTTAATATGACAACAAAGACCTCCACCATTGACATCATAAAAGAACCCAGAGCAGAATACAAATTTAAAAAGCTATGTTTAATTAAAAAAAAAGAATCAAAAGTAAAAATCAACCATAAAAAAATATATACATATATAAATATATATATGCAGTTCAGCTTCCTTCGGGTATTATCCCATGTCATTGTAATGCTTTTAAAGTTGTAGCATTACAATGACGTGGGATAATACCCGAAGGAAGCTGAACTG